>JAVXUP010001075.1:0-285278 GCA_033070095.1 Escallonia herrerae
GGGTTGGATTCAAAGAAGTGTCTGGTGGGATTTGATGCACTGCAAGGGGAAAGCCAGCCTCACCTCCAACTCCTGATCTTTCGATCACTTTGGCTTGAAAATCAACAGCCTCACGTTGGTGGATATCACAGATTTCAAAGTGTTCAATGAATTCCGATGTTGGGACTCGCAAGTGATCAGGCGGTAGATAACAGGAGAAGTCAATAAGGTAAATGTTGTTGGATCGAATATAAAAGCAGTATACTGCTACGATTAAAGCTGTTGCTGCTAAGAGATGCAAATAGTTGAAGGGGATTTGGGGATCTGTGGTAACAGACGAGACTACGAGGATGGAGTCTTTCAATGACACCATGATGTTCAGAAAATTTTGATACTTGTTTGTAATCAAGTCGGGTAAAAAGATCTTGTTATGGTCAGAGCAATGCTCATATATTGAAACAATTAAGATAGAAGCTTCAACATGGTCTCTCTGTCACTCTCTCTTTCTCGCACACACGCTTGTACGCGTGCTTAAGAATAACCGGTGCGCTTGAGGGTATATGCGCAACTTTCCTGCATGCCTAGGTTTTATGCTGTTTGATTACGTCCAGAAAGCTGACTGCCACACTCATATCATAGTGCTACGAAGATATTGATGGAATTATTTGTCTTATCAAATGGCAGTTGGGCAAGCGGTTGTTTGAATTGTTTGGTCATGAAAGATGCATGCACGCGTCTCAAACTACTTGCGTCTGGTCATGCCCTTGAGCTGAACAGCTGCTGATTACTTGCGTCTCAAACTAACAAACCCCTGATGTCGGATTGCCAATAAAAGTTACACGAAGATGCATGGCATGTTTGCCAAAGTCATTAATGATCATGGGCACTTAGCTTGTGTGAAGCTTTTTGATGTCTTCCGATCTGAACAATGTGCCGGAGAAGAGTCGCAGCGCTGGAATTAGGACCGCTATGCCTCGGGTGACAAAATAGAGTCGCTAAATGTTGTAGCAACGTGCAAGTAAATACTAGTGACACTTGGGAAGGGTGTTGACTCGCGATCAGAAGTAATATTGAGTGGCACGATTAAAGTTTGGTGATGCATTTTTGTCGCTAAAAGATACAGCGACATTTTTTTCCCCCAGAACGAGTTTGTTTCAGCTGCAAACTTGCAGCAAGGCTTGGAATTTGAGTTGCGCACGGTAAGGGTTATGGATTTTGGGCGCAACCTATAAATGAGCGTGATCTGGGCGTAAAACTTTACAAACCCAACTGAAATGTGTGCTATTCAGGATCCACATATGAAGGACAAAATGGCCTACACGTGACTTGTGAAAACATTCAATTCAAAACTTAAAATGAACGTTTGCACCTCAAAGAGGTCAGATCACTAGCAATTTTTGCATATCATGCTAGTATGTATTATATAAGCCTTGTAAGTCTCTCCTTTCATTACTAATTAATTTTGAATTAGATGTTTTTACATGGTATCATAGATCCAATTTTAACAGACAATTCAAAACTAATTCATCCACCCCCATCCAATCTAATTCATCTGCAACTTAGGCCCATGCAAAAGAAGTCTCGCCACATGTGAGGTGGCATGTTGAGATATAAATCATCGAGGCAAATAATAATTAATACTTCAATACAAACCTTGTGATCTCTCCCCTCTTTGCTAAGTGGTTTTGAATTGGATGCTTTCACATGATTAAATTCTAAGTATGTCTTTGGATCGATTCTCGCCTACACCAGGGTAACGTAGGTTTGGATAAAGGGCTAAGCAATATACTGAGAACGCTTCTCTCTCATAATTTACACAAGGGTATTCCATGCATCAATTCTCACAACCGGCAAGTAGCCCGTTAACTTTCTTAGCTCAATGTTTATATGTTACAAATCACACCTAATATTGTTCTCTTTTAGAGAAATTCAGAGCCTGGTTTATGCTGATCACCTCGAACCACTGCTAAGACCTGCAAAGTTAATCGCCGAGCATTAAGACTGTTGGAAAGGATGATAATCCAAAATCATGAAGATGATTTGAGAAACTGGAAAAACAGACTGCGAATTGGAATAGGGTAATTATCTAACTGCCAGCTTTCATGAGATGAGGTGAAAAATGATGGGCACTTGGTACATTGCCATTTCTGCATCAATACACTGATATCTTATTTTCTTCTTCTTCCTCAGAGAAAGGAAGTTCATTGTCAGGGTCTCTACAAGATCGAAGTTGATCTCACCCGAACCTTTTCTAGGTTATGACGGATTAATCAGTTTATTATGGAGTGCAAGCAAATGACAGACCAATCAGATTTCTTGGATATCCAAAGTTTACCGAAAGATTACAGCAGCAAAAAAACATGTCACTTGGAATTGCTGTAGCACGAAAATAAAAATAAGCAGCCGAAGGACAAACGAGCCATACCTCACTCATTGAGTACTTTTGCCCCGAGCAGTTCTTCAGGCAGAGTAATGCAGCACGCTGCATATGATGAACCGCCACATGACTGCTAGCATCCATTAATCTCGGATCCATCACCTGGCTCAGCGATCCATTTTCCAGCTGCGGCAGTGCCTGTGGTCAAATATACTCAGCACCATGAATCCAAAATTCGTCTGGATACTTCATGAATTGTAGAATCATGAACACTAGTGTTTGCGTACGTAAAACACTTTTAGTAAGAGCAATGTAGTAATCTTCTATCGGAGTTGTTCTAACAGGGTGCCCTTCAGGAACTAAATATTACCCAATCGATTAGGGATTCTCCCTCCCCTTGCTCCTGAAAGCACTTGGCACTTTTTCCGGATATTAGCTCTATGAGTAACATCCCATAATCACGCACATCACCTAATAGACATACATCTTCCTCTTCATTCTGGAATCTTCAAACACCGAAAAAATTTGCAAGAAGTTTGTTACTATTCTTAAGAATAAATGTGGAGGGAAGGGGGGTAACTTTTGAAATGTTCCTTCTTACTTAGCTGGTGAACCTTCAATATAAGAAGCATCATCCTTGAGCAACTTGGCTTTGTAGTGCATGGTAAGCTTGAAGTTATCAAAAGACAAACTTTTAGTAATAAAAACCAGCTGCCAAACAAGAAAGAGATGAACGTTCATATAATTCTGCCAGCCACAAGAGTGTGAAAGATCAACTATAAAGTTGTTTAAGATACTGGCAGAAGTGGTCAAAAGTTCAAAATAGTGGAGACATGACGTTAATAATACAAACTGCATATCAAGAACAATCTTATACTTACCATGGCAGAGACCCCATGAAACATAACAATGTGAGTCGAACATACGGAGAGGTCGACAATAGGTCCATCTGCACACTCCTCGTGAAGATAGCGGACCGCTGTGCCTATATCTAGAGCAATCTGCCACCTAACTTTCCAGGGTAGACTCTTGGCCAACTCATCACCTACATACCAATAGCCAGTTAGTTTAGTGACATTCATATAACCACAGTGGGAGCACAGTAACATATAGAAGAAGCAGCATTCGGAAAAGTGGAAAAAAATGAGAATCAGAGCTTGAACTTTGCGTCTACATATTTGTATTAACAAAGAGGTGGGCTGGCTTAGATCCCTTACTTAGGTGAGGCTAGGGAAACAGCATTCAAGAATAGGGACACACCATAGCTTAATTATCAGAAGGTCGATGATATATGAATTGCATGGTCAGAATTATTTTGGAAGGTTGCAGCCATATAGCAAGTTTCATGTAAATGCGACCGAAACAAAACAACTGGTAATAGCAGCACTTCCAACAAAAGAAGCAAGTACCAAAAACAGTTAAAAGAAGTACTCTTACTTTGCAAGTTCACTTCAAGAGTACAGCTGCAAGGATAGTCACGTAGTAAGAACATAAAATCGCCACTGCAACAGTATCCAACAAGGTTAAAGATACAGCGATGACGAACCCGGGAAAGGATCTTGAGTAACGACCAGGCCCGGTCATCATTCACGGAGTGCCGCATGACTAGAACAGGTGTTTCAAGATAGATGCCTTCGTAAATTTCCCAATCATCCTTCATCTGAACGATATTTTCGTTGGCAAAGCAATTGGTTATGACTTCAAGCTCGCTAACAGAGAAAGCTCTAGGGAAACCAGTTCTCCATGAAAGCGGGCACCAACACGGATTTTGAGGAGTTGGTGGCGGTGAACGTACCCTCAAAGTCTTGGGATCAGCATGAATTTCATCTTGGTGTTTTCCAGGTTCATTGCTCGTGAAAGCTGCAGCTTTAATTTTTCCATAATCTCTCCCCCATTGTTCACACTCTGGAGCTTTTGGGTGCATTACAGCCCCAATTTTCCCCTTCATGACTGCAACGTTGCAGGCAACATGCCCATATATATACACTTTATATTTCTTCAAGTGACTGCCAAGGTGCCAATAACAAGCAGATATTATAAACCTAAGAGAGCATTTGAGAAATAATGTGTTCCATTTTGGGTCAAATGCATCTTTCTCTCCAGAGTTTATAGAGAGAAGGACAAGCATTCACCTGTCTAAGACAATCCAGCGGGGATTGCACTTGTGTGCTTCTTCAACAGCTATATTCCTGGGATCGATTCCTGCAGCAAGTTGAACATCCAACTTCACCTGCAGAGTGGAAATTTTAACTTGAAAGTGGACAAACAGTTTTGAAGATAACAAAGAAACGTTATGGACGAACCCCGTTCTTCTTGCATTGCCGGTAGAATGGCTGAAGGGCACACAGGTATTCTTCCCTCTTTTTCACAATCTCTTCTGCCAGGTGGCTGGGGCTCATTTCCCCTTGTCCAGCTGAGAACTCCAATTTCACCCCTGATGAGACATTGTAAGTAAAGAATTAAAGCAATTGGTTAATGACCATTGACCATGTATCTCTCGCACAAAGATGTAAGATCAACAATTGATTACAGGAAATCTTCAATACACAGTCAACAAGATGAGATCATTCTCTCAAAGAAAAAAGGTGAAACCAGGTTTGAAGTTCGATAGACTATTAGAAACAGAATACTGGATAGCCAAGAGAAGATCAAGTTATGCATGCACCATCCTGATTTCCTGGAAGCAGTGTATTAAGTGTTGGGGAATAAAAACTACGAGGTCTCACTTCTCACTCTTACAGAGTCTAAGCCAGCAACATTTCACGGTTCTAAGACACAGCTCATGAGATCTGACGCCAACAGTCATGATGAATCATAAAAAATACAAAGGCTCAATGGTCCATGTTGGTATTTGGGTCTAGCCCGGTATGTCCATGTCGGGTCCAACCCATGACCCGGACAGCCAAAAGGCTTGAAGGTGCTTAATAGTGTAACCCCATGAATACCATTAGTCTTATCATTTATTTCCTAATATTATCTCTTTGTGAGATAATATAAGAGAGATGACTCTTGGATGATGAGAAAATTTCAGACCTTCGTCATTCTTCTCCGCACCTAGCTTAGCTAGATTGAGAGAGAAGGACTTTCGGACGGTGGAAACAAGGATCGGACTCGCGTAGTCTAATCCACCACGGGGCGCTTGATCGTGATACTCGTTGGCATGTGAAATAGCGACGAGCTTCTGGAGAATCGGCGTTTACGTGATTTCTGTCCGTATATAATATACGTGTTCACGTTCACGTACACGCGTATTTCAGTCAGTCTTGAATTCCTTCGGTCCATATTCATGAAAATGCTCCATATTCAGCCATTTGGGCTCCAAATTTGTGCCTAATGTACCTCCATAGTTGCTAAGCACGCATCTGAAGCATCCTTAAGATACACTCAGAGCCTAAATGCTTGACATTTTAGCCATTTGCCCCCATATTTAGTTTTCTTTAAGTCTTATTATGTCGTTACAGATACGCTGAAGAGCCTACATACAGTCATACATTGTCAAATTGAATCGCATTCTCATCTCCCTACTAATATAATTCCACGTTTTGGCGTTCTTCAAGGCTCATATGTCCACAAACCGTAAACCTTAGTCCTATTTACTACAATCTGCACTCCCTTGGATTAAAATAGTATCGCTTGAATAAGTATTGTTTTGTAAGTCAAACTTGAGTTAAAATAGTGAGTGATGACGTTGAAGTTAACATTTAACATACCAAATTTATCCAAGTTGAATAGAAAAATTCAATGGGGCAGGCGGAGTAGTCTATTGGAAGAATTTTGGGTGAAAACCTGAGACTTGCTAAACTTTAGCCACAACGAGCAGTTCAACATTGTACCTCATGCATCCGTAGTTGTAAGGTGCAGTGGTAATCCAGAATCAACTGATATTTTTGGATACCAATACAATTTAAGTTGTTCTCTTAACGTTGTTCGCCTGTTCCTTCCGAGCTTCTTATCAGGAACTGTGATTTCCAAAATTAAGAAAGAACTTACAAACAGTGCCGATAAATGGGAAACAAGAAGTCTGAGAGGGCTTCTTGCCGAGCTCGGTGAGCACTCCGAGAACCACGACGGTATCGTTCGGGTGGACGATGGTATTGATAGCCCAGTCCAGCGCGTCTAAGCTGCCTTTGCTGCGGTTCGCGTCCATCACCACGATTATGCTTTCTCCTGGAGATGGTGGCATGCTTGATGATTCTGATGGCTGAAAACCCACCATTCTTTCTCTCTTCTGGGTCCTTTTTTGCTCGTGGGGATGGAGATGGGCAATGCTTAGTTTTGCGGAATGATCGAGCCTTAGTTTGATCCGCTGTGAACGAAGGCAACAAGGCTGCTTCCTTGTTTGGTTTCATCGTCCGTTTGCCACACATCAATTGAGAATTGGGTTTCCCGGGCTTTCCTAAGAGAAAGAAGGATCTTTGTCAGTTTGAAGAGTATTCTCCTCTTCATGTGACATCCAAAAGACCACCATAAACATTTCTTGTTGCCACTGTTAGAACCAAAAAACATTAAGAGCTTTGCTAAAAATACATCTGGTCATTACGACTATCTTTTCTGGTGATGGACAAGAGTTTTGGCGTCAAATTAAACGTGTAACTATTCCATCGAATTCGCACATCTCTCAATTATGCCGTGCACCAACAAAAATCAGCAATATGTATGACTTTTCACGACAAAAAGATAACCTGGACAACTGAATGCACATTTTGCAGTGCTTGCGCGTGATAGAGATAATATCAAAATTATAACAAGTGCGTAATCTCGATTAACTGTGTAGATTCGATTATGGCTTCCGCTAAGGACTTCTTTTATATACAACACAAAATAAGTCAAACCCAACTAAAGTCAAACCCAACTAAAACTGATACTTTGTTTCATCGGAGTGCAAGTTTACCGTGGATAATGCAAGTACAAGTCGACACACTTGCATCGATTAGATATATCCTAATCCAAGAAATATTCTCTTAAACCGAGGAATTGCTCAATTGCGACGTGATTTTATGTGTGTTGAGTCATGAATGTTTCCTTTGTCTTTTTCAGCTATATACTTGCAAATGGTAGAAGGTATAATCGTCAAATTAGCAGTTTAAATCCCAGTCCTTTGATCCTTATAACTGAGAGTATATTTAGTACTTGTCTAACATTACATTATTAGCTTAGACGGTGTTAGAGTACCACTAAAAATTTATCAACTAAGTAAGATAATTAATTGGTGGGACAGGTATCCAACTGGATAGCTAACCTTAATTATGAACCTAGTTAACCACAAATATGAAAATTCAAAATTTTACCAGATGTTTGAAAATTTCGCCCAGCATGTGTTTCAGGCTCTTGCTATACTTCCATTCGTCGTCAGTCGCACTCATTTTTCCTCCTTCCCTATCTTTTTTCTTACATTTTCATGAGAACCACCGTCGGCACCATCTCTGACAAGAATTGGACACAACTTGCGTCTTCGATTCTCGAGTCTTGAAATAAAAAAGATAATGTTTTTAGAACTTAAAAGTAAACTCCCAAATCATTTGGAGTCAAAACTTAATCTAGTCAAGTACTAATGTTGTTTTTTTATTTGTTCTAATTTTTTTACAATTATTTGCTTTAGATTTTAAATAAAAACATGAATTCTGCCAAGTTGTTACCCGATTCAAGTAATCCCAAATAGTTGGAGCCCATAAAAGGAGAAGCAACAAATAAGCTAAAAAAATAGTTGGTGTACTCACATAGAAGATACACAAAAATTCGAACAGTAAAAGAGTTACAGATGGATGGATGGTCAATATACATGGGGTGCTAAGAACAAATTTCAATGTGTGTTTGCAACACACATTGAAATGTGTGTTCGAACAGTAAAAGATCCCAAAATTTGCAAGTTGCAACACATAGCTATCATCACTACAAGTTCTTGAATCAGAGTACATCAAATCTTGAAGAATGGTTGGATACATCAGATCGAGCTGTAAATGGTACGTATGGAAGACGCATGCATTAATGCAATTGTAGACTTGAGTTGGTTGATCCTAGATTTGCCTACGTAGATCGCACGGCAATTCAAACTAAAATCGCAGGCCAACCGGCTGCAACGAAATCACCTTATCTTAAGGAATTCCTTTGATCTTCGAGTCGATTTCATACAATGAATTTTTTGACTTTAAATGTCACCCCTTGCATAATTGGGCGAATGATAGTGCCTCTAATCTCTACACAAAGCGACAATGTGGCAATTACTGTAGTTATGGCGGTGGCAAATGGTGGTTCTCGAAGTGGTGATTGGGCATCTACTTTTGTACGGAGACCAGAGAGAGACAAAGGAGAAGGAGCTACGATTAAGTAAGAATACGGAGTTTTTTGGGGTTGGAATCATGGCTTTTGTTCTTTGTATTTGTTTTCTATTCTTTATTTTTTTTTTTATGATAAACTTTAAATCATTATTAAGATTTATATTTATTCGACGTCTGTCTCTACTAACCGATTTTTAATTGGTAAAATTATATAAGTTGATGAGATAATATTAGATAACGGCTAAACACGTTAACGGTCCAAATACCAATATTTCCCATAAGTTTGTCAAATCTGTAACCGACTATTGTCTGAAATTATTTATCAGGTATGAACAATTAGAAGTAAAAATATATGGTCGTTCATGATCGATATTTACAGCAGATATGAAATATTGACACAATAACATGGCTGCCAACATGGTGGTGGACCTGGTGACTGTGGAGAGCAGACGGGAGACATCTTGCTTTCAGTCTCCCTAGCGATTGAACAAAAAATTCCCTCGAAGTTCCTTCTTAATCTAAGCCCCCCAACCAGTCCAGTTTACTTTTCCCTGCGATGAACACCCCATATCCAACACCCATAAGCCCAGCCCAGACCCGCGTCGGCTGGATCGGCATAGGCGTCATGGGCTCCGCCATGGCCACCCGCCTCCTCTCCGCCGGCTACGCCCTCACCGTCTACGCGCGCACCCCTTCCAAATCCCTCCCTCTCCAGACCCTCGGCGCCCGTCTCGCCGGTTCCCCCGCCGACGTTGCCAGAACCAGCGACGTCATCTTCACGATGCTGGGACACCCGTCAGATGTTCGACAGATTGTCATGGAGAGCCCCGCCTCGGTCCTCTCCGGCCTGAACCCTAATTCCGTCGTCGTCGATCACACCAGCAGCCACCCAGCTCTGGCAAAACAAATCTTCGCCGCCGCCCGTGAAAAGGACTGCTGGGCTGTCGATGCTCCGGTGTCGGGTGGCGATATCGGGGCGAGGGATGGCAAACTGGCCATTTTAGCCGGCGGAGATGACGGCGTTGTCGAGTGGTATTGCAGTATATCTTGTTAGGATTGATTCTGTGAGTTGTAATGGCACTCCCCCTTTCTGGCTAATGGCACTTCCAGTGCAAGAATGGACTGCACAGGGAGTGTCATTAGTTTGCCACTAGGGCCACCTGTACTCGTTGCTCAACCAGGTTACAATCCCCTGCTTGACCGTCACTTGAATAAACTTGGTGGCATTTTAGCAGACACTGTCAGCAACAAACGATACCGGCAATTCATTTTGCCACTAACAGACTTCAGCTGTCACTATATGTCTTGTCCCAACCCTTATTGCAGCCATATTTTTTCATTGGGATGGTTCTATTTAAATTCCTTTTGCAGCGATACGTTGTTCTCCATACCAAAAAGCAGTGTTAGTGGTCTCATAAGCCAAATAGGAGTGTCACCTTTGAATTTGTAGTTACTCAAATTTTGATCCTTCTCTTGCAGGCTGGCGCCTTGTTTGATTTAATGGGGAGAGCTACTTATCTGGGTGGTGCCGGGTCGGGTCAAAGCTGTAAAATTGCGAACCAGATTACTGTGGGGGCGAATTTGTTGGGGTTGAGTGAAGGTTTGGTGTTTGCGGAGCGGGCCGGGTTGGATGTGGGGCGGTTTATGGAGGCGGTGAGGGGCGGGGCGGCAGGGTCGATGGTGATGGAGTTGTTTGGGGAGAGGATGATAGGGAGGGACTTTAAGCCTGGTGGATTTGCCGAGTACATGGTAAAGGATCTGGGGATGGGTGTGGATGTTGTGGAGGAGGGTGAGGAGGTTGTGGCTTTGCCTGGGGCTGCACTGTGCAAGCAGTTGTTCTCTGGGATGGTTGCTAATGGGGACGGGAAGCTTGGCACGCAGGGACTTGTCACTGTCATAGAGAGGATGAATGGCAAGTGATGCTACCAAATATCTCTTGATGCAATAGAAGTTACTGAGTTCCGTCTCTTTGAAGTGTAACTTGAGATGCTGTTTGACGTTGGAAATAATGCTTGTATGCATATATGATGAAGTAAATTAGAATGGTGGTTTTGTGTATGTTTTGGAGATGAATGGAGAAAATTTTTAATCTCGTCTTCCACTGATTTTCTGATCAGAAACTACTGGCACAATAAAGTGATTGTGATGAGAGGTCACTGGATGAACCATAGCCGGAAGGAAAATTTGTTGGAGTACGCTGAAATTAACTAGCAGAAATTCTCGTTTGAGATTGAAGTATTAAATAACAGGTTGGTGTGAAGTTCAGTAGTTGAGCAGGCTTTCTTATCAAGTCCATCATAGTTTGCATCAAAAAAATACGGTAGGGCGCATGTCATAGAAATGCAACTAAAAAGTTAGTATCATGCCATCATCGAGGGCAGAAGACGGACGCTAAAAATAACACCAAATACAGAAGCGATCAAGAGCACAAGCAAGTCTATTGAAAATAAGCAATAGAAGAACGAAAACATTTCATGGAAACTAGTCATTCACGTGTTTTTTCGTTCAATTGGAGATTACCTGGATTTGAGCTGCACAATGAGAGATAGTTATCTTCTTTCATTATTTCAAATTTTCATCCAATTGAGAACGCATGACTAGTGACGATACAATTATACATTTATACTAGCGACTATATAACATATTTGGCGAGCCTTTTTCAAAATCTGTTTTCGGACATGATTTTGGAAACAATTTTAAAAAATAACCATCATCTTTGGCGGGAAACTCACTCACATTACTGAATTTTGTTTAGCCCATCAATCTTCCATATTTCCACTCAATCTCCAGTATCTCGTAAAGGCTGTTTAGTGTCGATTTCTTGAATTTTTTTTGTGTCCCCCAAAGCATGTCGAAATTCGAGTACCCAAGTCTATCCCGGCGAGACATTGTCAACGTCCTCGCCGATTACCAGATCGCCACCGTCTCTGAGGCGGACCTCATAAACCCTAACCCCGACTTCATCTCCAATCTCTACACCCTCATCTTGATCCACATCGACTTCCTCCCGTAATTCCGCTTTTACCCCTTACAAAATCCTAACCAAAACCCTATCCCTAATTTCTTCATTAACTGAGTTTTGTGTAACTTTGCAGGGAAGATCATGGGCAGGTCGATTTTGCGGCATTGGAGCAGTTTGAGAACCCGGACCTCCACATCGACTCTGTCCGTACCATGAATTTGTTCCACAAGATTAGGGAGCTTATCGCCGCGCTTGATTGCCCCAAAAAGTTTACCTTAAAGGATCTCATTAAGCCCGATGTTGATCGGACCGAGTTCTTTCTTGGCGCAATTCTCAATTTCTTTCTTCATAGGTACGTTCCTTTCCTTATATTAGCCCATTTTGTCATTTAAATATTTTGGTATGCGCTTAGAAATATTGGTGAGACCTGTGTTCAGTTTTAGTTGTGTTGCTCAGTTAGCTCGTTGTTACATTTCATACCCATTAACAGTTGACCCCTGAAAAATTATATGTAATTGATGCTCTTTAGGAAATTGTTTTGCTCGTATATGATCAGACGGAAGTGATCTGAATGAGGATTTACTTTGTGTTTAAATTTGCTATGACAAGGAACTTCAAGATGCTGATATTTGCCTTTTGATAATGTTATATAAAGAATGAGAAAGGTTAATGGCTGATTTCCTTTTTGACTTTTCTTTTCTGAAAACTTCTAGATTTGAGAAAATGAATTTTTTGGGACCACTTGTTGACGAACTGAGAATGCTTGCTGAGCAACGAATAGAGTTGGAGACTAGAATATCACAGGTATCTGTATCAATATTATTGCTCAGATGACTATATGCATTAGGTTTTTTAATTGCTGTTAGGAGGTCTTATACTCAGTTTCCTTGCAGTTAAATGCAGAGATTGCAGAGTACAATGAATCAAGAGAAAGGGAGATGCCGCTTGTTCAAGAAGTTGATGCTAGAGTTAAAGAACTCCGTCAAACCATTCCAACACTGAACAATTACCAAATGTCCTTGAAGGCCTCAATAAGAAAAATAAAGGAGAAGGCTAGAGAAATGGATGAGAAGGTGTGTTTTGGGGGGTACATATGAGCACATCTCAGTATGCTTTGATTCAGTGAGAACTTGAAAGAAAATATCTCAAGCCTGTTTATTGTGTTTGAATGATGACCTAACTGCCTTGTATCTTTTTCCTTACGACCATAGTTAGATGAGGGTGAGAATGATAGTAGAGAAGCAACCAGGTTAGGTAATACTATCTGACTACGCGCAGGCTTTTAGTTGTCACTAGTGATAGACTGATGCTATATACACAAGATTAGGCAAGTCTGTACAAGGAGTTAATCTATACTCAAGTCAAGTGTCCTTCCAAGGACATTGAAATTGGCATTTGATAGTGCTCTTCTATGGAAATGTCAGGGGTACTACTAAGTGGCACCCGGTGTCTGTTTTAAAAAAAAGGGTCAGGAAATCTCATCATAATGGTGCTGCCTTTTGTTAATCAGGCCATAGTGTCTCCCCTTTTTTATGTTTCTGCTCTCTTTGAGGGGATATGTATGCTTGTACCTGAGAGTGCGCTTCCAACTTGCTTGTTTGTTTCAGATTAAAAAGTATTGACCTATTACGATGTATGGGCAATTGTCTTTAGTTGAATACATTTTGGAAAAGTAACAACAAGCACTCTTTTGGTGCCATGTTACTCTTTTGTTCTTACGATTTTCACGCCAATGAATTCTCACCAGCTTACAGAGCATATTCTTTATAACCCTATGAAGAGATGTTACCTTAAAATCATCTATCCTGAATCACCTGTTGGCAATGATTTGAGCAGTTTTGTTGTTCTATGTTGTTCTATGAGATGCCATTTGAAGCTCTTGATGCTCATGGTTAACAATCACTATGTGTGCAGTGCTCTTAAATCGTAATTACTATTAGTGGTTCCCCGTTTCGTCAATAGAATGGTTGATAATTGTAGGATGTGTTTAGCATTTGGTCCCTACGAAATAAACAATAGCTAATCTTTTGATTTTCTTTTCCTTATTTTTACAGTTATCTTCTCTACAAAGTTATTTTCAGTTTTGCCAAATATATTCTGCAATTTTTTTTCCTTATTATGCTATCCCGAGCTTGGCTCCTTCAATCTGTCTAGACAAAAATGTTTGCATTTCAAGTCCTTTTGTGATGCCGTAGTCAATAAATTTCTCTATTGGGTCTGCCTTGTGGATAGTTAACTCTTAGTGGATATGATTTGACTAACATTCATACTTCTTGTGCTTTTACCCCCCAGATTTCCAGTGCGGAGTTTGCCTTGGCACAAAGTGCACAAGAAAATGCCAGTTTACGCTCCAAAATTGTTCAATCGCCAGATAAGCTACAGGTACAGGTTATGGCTACAGCATGGTGTGTGGTATGACTAAATTGCAGTTTTGCTGCACTACTTTTTCAGTAATTGTTCTTATTCATACTAAAGACTTGGACCAGATGTGGAAAACGTCATAATACGCTTGAGAATTGAACTTCTCCCTGGAGAGCCAAATACTGAGTGCATTGCAAACACATCTGTTGCTTTAACTGGCTCCACTTGGTCCCTGTTAAAGCGGTTCTTTTTTTTTCTTTTTTTCCAAAGCAGCTGTGAGTAAATGTTGATCCCTTGCCTTTGCACGTATAACTTATCTGGAAAACCTTCATCAATTCTCCTCACATCACGTTGAATTTTTTATTCTTTTTTGCCATCCTTCATTAACAGCCTTTTCTCCTCTCTCTTTTTACATCCTAATAAAGTGAAAACCTCTGAGATGGACAATAACTGGGGTAGCAGCCAGCAGGACTAACTTTTTTTCCAGTAATCACATTAGTCTCGTATCATGCTCTGATGTATTGAGTATTACTGTTGGTCCTAAATTCTGAATCACTGAATGCGTATGCAATGTTGATGTGTTTCTACAGGTGTACCATGTATCTCTCAGTACTATGTAACCACAGAAATATCAATCAAGTTGTGTCCAAAATGCATTCTAGTGTTTTTAACACGACAATAAATGTATGGGAAAGGGATTTATGAAGCGACCTTTAATTGTTGAGTTGATAATTTACGTAGAAAGAATGTTTCACTTGAAATGGTATCAGCCTCTGCTTCTTCAATGGATGAATTTCATTAGTTTAAAGCCTAACACAACCCGGATCTGCTTTTACACGGACAATGCTAACTGTATTTTCATTTTGGATTTTCCTTTTGATTATATTTTGCTTCATTGTTAATCTTAAGCTCATGCCAGTTATTCTGTAAATTGATTGCTAGCACATCACAGTTACCTATTTTTTGAAATTATTTGAGATATTGCTTCCTTTTTTCGTTTGCGTATTAGTTAATGTTGTACTTTTTTTTTAACTTTCTCCTTTACCTTTTGTAGATTTATGTTGTAATGCATTTTACTGCCTAATTATGGCTACAGAATATCATGCATTACGAGCTGGAAAGGGAGTGGGAGGGCTAATATTTCAGTTTGCTTCTTTTATGTTGTTTACTTACGATCGTATTACCTTCACATTTCTTAACTCAAAGAGGGCCTTAGAGGAGAAGAGACTGATTCAAGTTGAGGCAAAGAATGCTGAAAGAGCAGCAATGCAATCTTTTCACGATAAGACTGCCATTCTGGAGGTTTATACGAAGGTATTCTTTTAACATCCTCACATCGTCATTGTGTACAAGTGCACATGTCACTGTTGCCTGCTGGTTTATGATCTTTAATGTACTTAAGGACTTGGACACTTGATATTATGCTTATAATCAATATTTCGCAAACAAGTCTACAAGATCTACCTTTGTTATTTTTATATACTCTTTTGGTTGTCTTTTGTCTGCATCTCGTGTAATCCCCCCTCTGCGGTTCTGTAATAAACGGATTTATTAAAGAATGGGATCATCACAATCTCTCTGTCAGATTGTATGGGTATGTTCAGAAAATGGCATCATCATAATTTCTCCGGAAAATCACGACATGATGTTTCACTATGTATGATTCTACAAACTTCATAAACGGTACCACTAATGCCTTCAAATAAAAGCAATAATATTCAGTAAGGATTAACCTAGCATTTGCCGCACTCGGTGCAGCTTGGGGTACTGCTCACGTGGTAGTGGCATTGCCTGGTGGACTGCATCATCACGTGAGAGCATACCGCACTGCACTCAAGTTTTTCCCCACCTGTAAAGTTCATAATCGGCTGTAAGTTTGACTTGAGCTGCAGATACAACCTCAAAGCATCATTTAAACCTTTGCAAAACTGAAGCCTTCCTTCAAGATTTTACTTAATTCATGAGCTCATGTTGCTCTTGGACGAGTCGACTGGGAGGAATTAAATTCATCAAGCTAGATTTTGCTTTTTACCTTGACGTAGTAGCAGCAAAAGATGTATTCTGAGTCAACTATACAGTGTTACTTGTTTCTTGATCCAAAGATGATTGGACTACTACTCAAAGCAAATCCAGGCAAATGCTTGCATGCATCCAACAAAGCGACATTCAGAATATACCAATATGAATCATCTAATCTTTGAAGGATATTGCTGCTATCTTTGCTTGCTTTTTCTTTACCAGGGTTGCAAGAAATTGTTGAAGCACTCTGCCCAGATGCAGGATATCCAAGAGCAGGTATGATTGATGATTGTTGATACCATTTCTAGGTCTTCTACTGCTCTTTTCTTATTTTTTTTTTCCCGAGAGGTTCATTTGTATTCTTATGCAGCTGTAGGGAATAAGCAAGTCAGTTATAAATCTAATGTTGTACCTCAAAACATGTTCAATTTAGCCTATGCTGTGACGATCTTGATGCTTGATTTGCTAAATTTTAGTATCGATTTTGTGAATTTTCATCGTAGTCCTTCATTTTCTTGTTGTGACTTGCAATTAGCTAATACTCAGATTTCCTAGGTTCTCCTTTGCACTCTTCGTGATGATATCTGTAGCAACCAGGCACAAGTACTTGTGGCTTAGATACAGTGGTCTAAAAAAACATTGGTCCGTTTAACAGGTCAATTCTGCCAAATTGGTCGAGAAAGATGTTAAGGTTCTGAAAGTGAAGCTCCGTGATGACGAAGTGCTGGATAAGTCACTTGAGGCCAATCTGGTAGAACGTCAAGGAAAAGGTAGCTTTTGTTCTATCCATTTCAGTTTCTGTTATCCATAACCTGACAAGTACAGTACTTAAGCTGGGAGTTGTTTCTCAGCGGACCAGCTTGATGAGTTAAGAAAGCAATTAGATAAAGAAAGAGATCTTATTTGCGAGGAGTCCACTAAAGAACTGAATAACGTGAAGTCCGAAGTGGAATCAAATCGGCGTGCTCTTGAATCAAGGCAAAGGAATGTTGAAGATGTGATTACAGAGGTCTCTTTAACATCTTTCAAGTTTCCTGCTGGACTAAATTAGACATCAAAATTTACACAATCTTTAATCTCTTGTTCCTTCAATTGGCTAGGCGAATGCTATAAACACAAAGATATATAGAGTAACAGAGTCTGGGGCAGCTAAACAGCAGGAGATAGCGCATAGATGTGAAGAGCTTGCCAGAGAGGTTCTATCCCCTTCATTTTTTTAAAGTCCTTATGCCCTGCGACTGCCTTTCAATTTTGCCTCTTTTGAAAATTCTGCCAATATCCGAGCATCTTACATTTGGTTTCCACTTTTGATCTCGCTTTTTTTCATTTGCTGAATCACTTGGAGAGCTTGTAAAGTGTTGTTTTGGGCATTGGTCTGTGTTAAAGCTTCTGATATTCTTTCGTATGTCTTCGTATTGGTGGTGTAGTTTTACCGGTATTCAACCAGCTTGGGTACTTGCTTGGCGGAAATTCCAGTGGAGTTGGACGTTCAAGGAAGGAGCAGATGAACCTAAGCTTCAACTAGCATTTGTACCCGTTTTTGTGGGTGTGTTCGTAGACCTAATACTTGTGTAAGCGATATAACCGGAATGTGAAGCTCAATGTACTTGTATTTGACGTTATTTTTTTTATACATGGCCAAGGCGTAAGCGTTTGCAGCAGCCTATCTTAACGATCTGTCAGTTGACAGCCTCCATCGTATCTGAACAGTTAAATATGATGGTACGGACCAAATGTTCAAATATGATGGTAGGGATCAACTTTTTTGTTTCAACCTTTTTTCTAAAGTAAAACTAATTAACGACGGCATTGTTTCTCCCTATGCTCGAGTACAAACATTTTTACTTTGGAAAGATTGCATAAATACCTTGTGGTTTGGTCGAGTTACTTGAGATTGCAAGTTCTGGATTAGACGGTTCTTGTAACAGAAAAAGATGTTGTTTATATGGCTGTGTATATATCAGTTGGTTCAATGGTTCATCATCAGCTCATCCCCATCATTGTCGACGGATGTCACCCCATCATCTCCAAATCTTCTCACAGTCATCATTGGTAGATGATAGTGGGGTAATATAGTGATTTTGGCAATTGTAGATTTAAGATTTTTGTTTAAGCGGTGGTGTTGGTGTTTGGATGGGGCTGAGCTCGTTGAGGGTGAACGGGGTTGGTGGCAACGGTGCACGCAGCTGGGGTTGATGGTGGGGCTGGCGAAGGTGGGTGGACAGGGCTAGTGGCGGCAGCACACCTAGCTTGGGTTGATGACAGGACTAGCAGTAGCATAGGGTATATAATAGATTGAAGAGGCTGGCAGCGGCACACGGGACAGGGGGGTGGTGGTGCTATTGTATGGGTTGTGTGGTGATATTGTATGGGTTGTGTGGTGAGTATTGCAGTTGGGGTTAGATTTTGGTGCGAGCGGAGAAGAAATTGGTACTTCAGTCTTTTTATATATTAATTTCTACTAATCACACTTTTAAAAAAAAATGAATATTATGTCGTTTCAACTTAGACGAATTTTTTAACTATTGCAACAAAGTTGGCGCTAAGGGACCCCGTTAGTAACTTTTGTAACCTCTTAGAGCAACATAAAAAAGAAAAAGAAGTTTGAATTTTTTCTCTCCAGTTCTTTTTCTAAATTAAGAAGTAAAAAATAAAATAATTCTCATAAGCAACACTTTTGTTACATCCAACTTACCTTCAAACAAAATCTAACCCACAAGGCTTGACTAAGGCCGGTCAGACCGGCTTGGCCAATGTTCCCGCTTAAATCTCTCTTCAAACCCTGCCGCTGCCTCTCTTGCCACACAAGCACCTTCTCCAAATTCCAATAAGCATTGTTGTCAATGAGATGGAATCCAGCCTCTCAAAAGGCAATCCTAAACACCCTTCTCCAAAACCTTCTACAAAATCCACCTAGCCCCTCATCATACGCACCCATTTTCCAGCTCCTAACCGGCCACAACTTCCTCAAGCTAGGCCAGCAAGTCCATGCCAACATAGTCCTCCGGGGCTTCACACCCAACGCCCACCTCGGCGCAAAGATGGTTGCAATGTACGCCAGCTCAGGTGACATCGACTCCGCCAACCACCTGTTTGACAATATTACTGACCCATCATCTCTCCTGTACAATTCGGTGATTCGGGCGAATACCCGGTACGGGTTTTCGCAAAAGACTCTGGGGATTTACTTTCGAATGCACTCGTTGGGCCTTCGGGGTGATAACTTTACTTTTCCTTTTGTGCTCAAGTGTTGTGCGGACTTGTGTCATGTTAGGTTGGGTAGATGTGTCCATGGGCAGGGTTTGAGAAGCGGGTTGGAGCCTGATATGTATGTTGGGACTTCTTTGATTGACATGTATGTGAAATGTGGGGAACTGGGTGATGCTGGGAAGCTGTTCGATAAAATGCCCGTGCGAGATGTTTCGTCGTGGAACGTGTTGATTGCTGGGTACATGAACAATGGGATAATTCATGTCGCTGAGGATTTATTTAGAAGGATGTTTGAGAGGAATATTGTGTCTTGGACAGCTATGATATCAGGATATACTCAGAATGGGTTACCGGACAGGGCATTGGGTATGTTTCACGAGATGACGTGTGATGATTCCAAGGTGAAACCCAACTGGGTAACAATTATGAGCGTCCTCCCTGCGTGTGCACACTCGGCCGCCCTTGTGCATGGGAGACAGATACATAATTATGCGAGCTGGATTGGTTTGGCTTCTAATACTTCTGTGTTAACAGCACTTGTGGCGATGTATGCCAAATGTGGTAGCCTCGCTGATGCCCGATACTGTTTTGATAGCATTCCTCTGAATGAGAGGAATGTCGTAGCTTGGAACACCATGATTAATGCATATGCTTTTCATGGACGTGGACTGGAAGCAGTGTCGACGTTTGAGGATATGATACAAGTTGGTGTTGAACCCGATGCCATTACATTCACGGGTTTGTTATCAGGATGCAGTCATTCTGGCCTTGTCGATCCTGGCTTAAGATATTTTGACTGCATGAATACAGTTTACTTTGTGGAACCGAAACATGAACATTATGCTTGTCTTGTGGACGTCCTCGGCCGGGCGGGGAGATTGGTAGAAGCATATGATGTTATATCTCGAATGCCAATGCAAGCAGGACCGAGCATATGGGGAGCACTATTGGCTGCTAGCAGAAACCACCGCACCCTGGAGATTGCAGAAATAGCAGCTAGAAAGTTGTTTGTCTTAGAACCAGACAACAGTGGGAATTATGTTTTGCTCTCAAATATGTATGCTGATGCTCGGATGTGGGAGGAAGTAAACAATTTGAGAGCTCTACTGAAATTGCGGGGTGTAAAAAAAAGTCCTGGATGCAGTTGGATTGAGACGAATGGCAAAGCACATTTGTTTGTTGGAGGGGATACATCTCATCCACAGGCTGAGGAAATTTACATGTTGTTGGATGCATTGCCTGAGAAGATTAAGGCAGCTGGTTACAATCCAGATACTAGTTTTGTATTGCATGATATAAGTGAAGAGGAGAAAGAACATAACCTAACTACTCACAGTGAGAAGCTGGCAGTTGCATTCGGGCTTCTTAATACAAGCCTGGGTACAGTTCTTCGAGTGACAAAGAACCTTCGAATCTGTGGAGACTGTCACACGGTCATCAAGTTCATTTCAAAAATATATGGGCGGGGGATCATTGTGAGAGATGTCAATCGATTCCATCATTTTGAAAATGGGTCCTGTTCTTGTGGAGACTATTGGTAGTTAACCTGAGCTTTTTGCATGTCTCTAGTATTACCGTAATCGCGAATGACGTCCAATCCAAGAATCTTGTTGTCACTTGCCAGGGCTGGAGGGAAGAAGAACAGAGCATCACAAGCTGCTGTGAGAAGCTGGCCATGGTTTGGGCCTTTGGGCTTCTTATATGAGCTCTAGAAAGGTTTAGGTGGTGAGAGAATTTAGAAGATGCAAGCTTATAGAGACTTTCCCACTTTAACCAGGTTCTGTTTGATACAAAAAGGAGAGGCTTATGAATCTTTCTCTTAGTGTAGAGATGGGGTCCAGTACCGGAGAAATGATTCTAGATTAACATTGATTGATGTGCCGTTTGGAGTGGCTTCAGTTGGAGTGGGATGATTATTTGTCTGCAGTTGTGGAAGGACATTTGAGGTTCGTCTATACCTTGCGTAACCTGAGAACATGAGAAGTATCATCTGCATCATTTGTGACAACAACGAAGTGCACGATCAAAGGTCGGACCAATGAAGAAGAAGTGAGGTGACCGTGGAAGGGGAAGTGTCTCGCACCTTCACAACTGTCCACATCAAACTTGAGATGTTTTGCCCTGACCTTAAGTTCCCATTACTACACCTCGTATCTTAAAAGAGTATTTCTATGTGATATCCACCCTTCCAACTTCAAGTGCTTCCCGAAGAGCAACATGTACATAGTTTCAACTCCTTCCCACACATCAAGAGGGTGATCGATTCACATTATTGTTCTCTCTCCCGGCTTTCGGTCTGCATGTGTTCATCCCTTAGAGTGTGTTTGGACGAGATAATTGAAGTGAAGATTCTACTTTTATAGAGGATTTAAAAATAAATCATACCAAATTTTTTGTTTAGATTATGATGAGATGGATTTGCTAAATTTTAGGAGGGATTTGAAAAGGGAATTGGGTGTGTTAAATTTTCTATAGAAATAACTAGTCCAGACTAGTAATTTGACAAATCATTTCTACAAATATAGGAAGAAAGTGACTTTTTTTTTTGTCTCTATAATTTTAACTACCTTCTTCAATTAAAAAAAGGAAACTCTCTATTATTGGTCAGTATACATACACCATCAAATTATCTAGGTTTAATTTTTTAAATGTAAATCCACTTATAAAATACTCACTTCTACAAAATTACCTAAACAATAAATTGTGTGCTCCCTGTACATGCTTCAGAAGACCGCCAAGTTTTATATATATATATATGTATACTACTGTCTATTTCTTGTGAAGTTCAAAATTAATCAATCAGATGTTGTCTTCCATATTCGTCCCGTAAAATGTGCTTTGAACAACTTAGGGGATGTATGTTATCTTTTTCTGTACTCTAATTTTGTAATTATGACAACAATGATGCTCTTTTTTGTACTTCAATCTTTTTGGATACTCATTTTGGATCCAAATAGTGTCAAAAAAAGGGAAAACACCTTTATCACCTTTTTTTTCGAGAGAGATGAATTCATGTTAGAGAAGAATGATCCAACTACTGTTCACCCTTTCCCTCTGGTAGAGAAGACATTTGCCCTCTCTCTCTCTCTAGTTTCTCTCTATTTTAACTTCCGTTGCCCATACCAAAAGTTATGATCTACAGTCTCTCTAACGCTTGTAAGCTCCAATTGAGTAGCTGAAAGTGGATCATCACGAAAGCATCCCCCGTGCGCTGGGCATACCTTTTCCGTGTGTCTTTCTCGTGGTGGAAACAGAACAATATGGAACCTAAGAAGACAAGCCAGGCGCTTAGCTTAGTTCGGCCGCTGCACTGCAAAAAAAACTTGGATCAGCAAGGGTAAGAAACTGGCTTGATATTGCAACCCCTCTTACCGGCACTGTGGCGGTGTGGTTGAATTGTGTTCTCTCCTGGTCGGCGACGTGGCAGTCGGACAATTAGAAATTGGAAGCCCTCTTGTCTCAATCGTACATCTCTCAGAGTGTCGGTCCCTCACACAAAGCCATAAATTCAGCATATATAGGAAGACCCCTATCAAGAGAAGATATTAGTTGAATCCAAGTCACTGGTGGTGGTTGAATTGTTTGATCTGCAACACTACTATCTCTGTCTTTCTTGGGAGGCTGTCCATTTCGTGACTAAGACGACAGACAAGAGAGATTTTCACTCTCAGCCATTGTGAATTAGTTGAATCCAAGCCACCAGTGGTGGTTGAATTGTTTGATCTGCAATACTAGTGTCTCTGTGTGGGGGTGTGGGGGGGTGTGTGTGTGTGTTTTGAGAGAGGGAGTGAGTTAGGGTTTGTGGATCGAGCGTTAAGAAGGATGACGGTAGGAAGAACTGGAAGGACCGGTTGTCGGTAGGAAGAATTGGAAGGAGGAGAGACAGAACTTTGTTTATGGTACCGGAAAAAATGGTGATAACAGTAATGAAAACGACAAAAACAGGTAGATACAAAAAAAGTAATGAAAAAAATAAATGTACACAATCATAATTTGTGATTAGATACAAAATTATTGAAAATAGAAACACAGTACAAATACACAAAATAAAAAGCATAAACGTACATGCCCTAAGAATTGTCCAATCCTAATTTAAGTCAAGATTTACCACTTGCTTGAACCAAAAAACAAAATATTCGTCCTTAAAACATACTAGTCTAGATAAATAGGATGAAACAACATTTTATTGCTTGAACCAAAAAAAAAACAATAATAATTATCTTTAAAACATACTTGTCTAAATGGGGTGCTCCAACGCTGCATCTTGTAGTAAGATCTAGTAAAAATCTAGAGTAGAGATCCGCAGTGGAAGTAGGGAGCAACCTCCCAATTTTGCTTGAACCATGAAACGAAATAGTTATCCTTAAGAAAAGGACTAGTCTAAATAAACACCCAATATTAGAAGAGCAAAAAGAACTTGGGGTGAGAGAGGCTCGAACTCTCGACCTCAGGATTACTCAGATAGCTATGAGACCTACGCGCTAGCCAACTGCGCCACCACCCCACTGTTGTTCCATTATGAGAATATAATTTAACTAACGTAGAATAATAAGTCACACAAACTGGCAATATCATTCCCCTTGCTGCTACTTTGTGCACATAACATGTACGTAAAACTTTACATGGAGTGTTATTAACCTATTAGGTAGTACCAAAAGGGTTGCCCTAAATTAGAGCTATGCACGTCCCGTCGTTAACTTAGGCAGTTCCTTTCAAATTCTTCCCCACCTTTTTTCACCCACAAACGTTTTTGGTACATTAAAGGCTACTGGTTCTTCCACATTCATATTGATCCTCAGAGCAAAGCATGTGCCCAATGCAGTGCAGACTGCTCTTGGCCAATCCACACATACTCTCTTCCATTTATTCTCTCATACTAAGGTTGCTTCTAAATGACTGAGATTGAAGGCTTTTGAATCTAAACATATACAGGTTCCCACCCTTTGTTCCTCGCCTAAGTAGTCACTGGAGGAGAAAAAGAGAAAATTCTATCCCGAATGCCTGCCTCCTCATTACATGAACAAGAAACGGAAGTGGCAGCAACTGTATATAAGGGTTAATGAAGGCTTGTGAAAATGGCTATATACATCATCCATTATGACAGGATACAAACTAATGAAAGAGCGTTTTGATTATCCCTCTCTTCTTCCAGCGTTCGGTTAATTCGGGGTGCTTTTTCTTCCCGACTTTCTACACCTGTGCTAACTAAGGTAGAAGTCTGATCTATGAATGCAACTCCTCGTCAACTGGAACATTTGAGTACGTATACGTCTCCTCCACCCTGACACCGTTTTCTTTATACTTGGTCCAGGATATTCTCAATGTTCGTAGCAAGCTTCGCCTGTAACAAAGTAAGAACAAGATGCTGTGAAATGCCAGAGATTTGCAGCCACAAGCTGGAGAATAGTATCTTCTGCCAGAAATTTTTACACATAATTCCTCTCTCTAATAAGCCCCTTTGACTGGTCTAAGAATTCCATTCTTTGATTTCTTTCCATTTGATTATCTTGTCTCCCGTGCTTATATGAGGAAATCTATCAAAACTCCTTTCTTAAGCTTACAAAAGAGAGTACCATGGAGATGGAAATTTTATGTACATGGACCTGCTTGAAATCTTACAAGTTGCACGCATTGACCTTAAAAGCCCCAAGAGAAATATATGATAAGATGTTACTAAGCTTAATAGATTTAACCCCAAGGGGTGGTGGAGTGGCATAGGGCCTTGATGAATATCCTCAAGGTCTCGAGTTCGAATCTCCATATGGACGGGCCATATAAATTGCAGTTCTGACTATTCCCAAAAAAAAAAAAAATGGCTTAATAGACTTAACGTCTTCTGAAGACTCAGTAGTTTCAATCATAATAGTAATGGTGATGCCTGGCTGGTAGGCTGAGTAAGATTTCAATTGATTACCTCACCACTGCCTCGGCCACAGCTCAGAGGCTAGTTTACAACTCTTCTATTAGAGTATGCTGGGGCGTAATAGAACCATAAAGCGCATATTTCAAGAATATGAGAAAGTGGGCAGGATCTTCGTCAAGTACATGGACAAGCTTTAATAACAGGAGTTACTGCTCCAATACACTTGTGAAGAGTAAAGTCCCTTGATTCGTGTAGAAGATATTCTTGACGCAAATGTCATGCCAGGAAGCATAAAAGGTAAAGAGAAGAAAGGTGTACCTTTCTGTCTCAACACTCCTCTTTGCAAGCATTATTGCCAAGAAGACAGGGACCATCGCAGCACACAAATGCTTAAGGGTGTGACCACTAACAATATGATGAGTCCATTTATAAATTGGTTTATCTGCGGCTTCTTCCACCTTAGCCAAGAGATAAAATCCTGCATACCAAATAGAGGTTTTACGAAGAAGATTGAAAGAATAGGAATATGACACTGGAACCATGTGTGGAAGCATAAACCTGCAGCCCATAGCCAATATGCAGAATGTGTGTACATTGGAGGCAACAAAATAGCCATTAGCGGAATGGCAATGCAAGGTACAAACTGAACAAGTGCGTACGGTCTGAGGTCATCAAAAAACCTGCGTAAGAAATGTACAACTAGTTAACAAAAACTTAACTGAAAACGCATGACAATCTCATAAAAGCTTCGATTCAGTTTTCGATTTGAAATAACGCCAGTTGTTCTCCCTCGAGAAACTCAATCACCTACTAAATTACTTCTCAAATGTCAAGCACGATATTCTATGGCAAAAGCAACACTCCGCTTAATGTACAATTTCCCAACACAACCGGGGATCATTGTGCACTCTCTCCCTTCGAAAACCCTACACTATGGCGCTACCATCAAATGACCATCTTTGAGGAAACAAAATTCAAAATGACGGCCAAAATACAATTATAGAGGAAAGAAGAAGCAGCTTACCTCCAATACAATATACTTATCATACCCGCTAAAAGCAGGGGAAGAATGGACACAGTTCCCTTCCGCTCATCAATTCTTTCAATAAAAAAAATCGCAATGATTGATGTGAATGCGATAGTCATCTATTTAAATAACATAATAGAAGTGAGAAATAATGGTAGCACCCGGCAAAATTTGCAAACAACCTTTAATCTGTTAAATGAATCTTAAATGAAGAAGCTCACCGGCAAACGATCCCACACAAGGCGAGCATCGTTTGGTTTCAGATGGTAGTAAGAGGATCCAAAAGCAACAGCAGCAACACCGATGAAAAAGCAAGTCCAACCCCAAAGCTCACCTTGCAAGCTTTTGGGACATTTATTAAGATAGTCATGATGAGAAATCCACCAACGGGGACTTCAGAATCTTAAGCACGGATGTCAGGTATAACAAAGTACCTGAGCTTAAAATAGTTCCCGTGGTAGCACAATATAAGTCCTATAACACCAATTATTAAGAACGGGAAATTGGAAACCACATTCAGTGCATTAGGTATTCCTGGAAATAAGAAACAAGCATGTCAGACACACGGAGTATCAGAACACGGACCTTGGTACTATCAACTTGGGTCGGATTAGGGATCAAGGCCACTTTGACAAACATACATACACATAAACAAGTGCAAAGGCATCACTAGAAATTTCATAGTGTAGCCCGCACAACAATTCAGTAAGTTTTAAAAACAACAATCCTAAAAATAAAACACTGGTTCGGAGAACACGAAACAAGCCACGCATCCTAACCAACTTTATTTCCTTTCAAATGGTAGCAAAATCAAGACACCGTGTTCCAATAACAGATCACAAGTTAGGTGGTCACAGGAGCCGAGAAAATTTAACTGCAAACAGACAATATTAGTAACAAAAGCAACCAGAACTATAACTGTTAGTTTCACAAAATTAAGTACAAATAGAGGCAACAGAAGTCAAGAAAAGCAGGTAAAATATAAAAAAAAAACCTACATGGTACCAGCTCTGGAATTAGTGAGTATATAAGCTGGGCATGGGCGTGGGCGTGTTTTTGCATCACGAGATCTTGTTCTCTGTTATGGTTTGTAGCGTGGTTAATTCCAAAGGTTGTTGATGCAGTGGTGATGTTAGATAGCAGTGGCCCACAAGAAATGGTGGCTGTGCTTGTGAAAGTAGTGTGAACAGAAAACACAACAGCTTTAATGAAATCTTAGCATTAGTGGGTTTACTGTGGTGCATCGTGGTATTGCTGTGAAGCTTGCAGAGGAGAACAAAGTCACCGGTCCATATAGGCTGGATAAATTCAAAAGCAGATAGGTATTGGAAATAAAAACACTACGAAGTAGGGAGTGCATGTGGATTAACAGGGAATTGGAAAAAAAGCAAACCTAGGGAAAGCTGCTAGCCTACTACTTCAAAAAGCAATTGTTAATTAAATCTATCCTATTTGACTCCTTTAACACTGTTCCTTCCAACAAAAGTGAAGAGCTGGGAAGTCTAATTGGGTTCTCTTTGGTCTATTGCAGCAGAAGTCAAAATGCATATTACTAAACCAACGGCTAGAATTTTTGGCTATTTGGGCAATCACTGGACTTTCAAGGAGTTGAGAACGTCACCTCTGGTGCAAGTTATCCTAGCCATAAAATGGAGGGCTCATTTTTGCCAAAAGACCGCTAGATAGTAGTAGTACCCTCTTAGACTGATGCCATATACAAATGAAAGATTGTCTAATTAGTTGAATTTGAGTATAGATAGCTATGTAGAGTTCCCCACAAAGAGTTTTCTCCGTTTGCTTGGGTGGCCTTTATATATATTGTGTACACTCTTAGTTATGCTTCTTTGGCAAACTCAACAGTGGTAAACAAGCAACACGAGGCTTCAAACCCTCAGTTTGCATAAATTGATATTCAACGGCCAATCCCATTAAGTAGGAATAATTCCACACCGCACTTTGTACCCACAGTGCAATTTATGTGAAATCTATTCAGAAGAACTGTAGTTTATAACATCCTCTTATCTGCGGGAAATAATTCAAAATTTGAACTTTAGAAAGTTGCGAGTCAATGTGAGAGTGAGACAGGCCGGAGGCTACACCAGCTTTACAAATTGGCTTGCCAGGCCTCAAATAAACAGTCTAATTTTTCCAGAGCTAATTATCACATAATTTAGATATTTCAGATCTCAACTCTTAAACCAGGCCCTTGCAGCTTATCCATATCTACAGGGTTAGTTAATTTGAGATCACTTAAAGAGTTAGTTAAAGAGAATTGATATCCGCACTCCACTTTTTACCACTTGCACTCTACTTTTGTCACTAGTGATATTTTATTGTTTCTTTGTCATGGCCTTTCGTAGCACTTCTTAGATCTTTAATGACAAGAATGGTGTGTAAGTGGTCAAATGTGGAGAGCGGTTATCAATTCTCTTATTACAAAAGGTTCTACATTATCCCCCCCCCCCACCCCCTCCTCTCCCTTGGGGGTGGAGCTACACTCTAGTTGGGTCAAAATGTCAAATGAACCCACTAAAAGCTGGAAAAAAGAAAAATCAGATTGAAAATGTTAGGGTTAGGCATTGACCCCACTCAATTTAAAGATATGGGATCAAATATGTTTATGATTAAGGAGATATATTTTCTTCAGCCACTTCAACTTAAATTTAAATAACTTCTTATCTTTGTAGCAAATTGACCATTTTCTTGGTTCCATATTAGTCAAAGTTTCACTTACCTCGAGCATATATCTCTTCTAAGAAGTCAATTTAAACTACAATAACTTTGAATCGTGTGCTTAGCTGAGAAGTAGTAAATGGCCTCACAGCGAAATTTTGTACATTCGGATTCGGACATTAAAAGTTTAAATATATATGCCCTTATTCTCCATTTGAAAAGATTTTCTTGCCATCTTGAGCCCCCCTAAACCTAACATGTATGACTCTTTAATAGCCAGACTTGGGTCCCTAATGCACCTTTTTATGCAAACGGACTTGACATTTTGTGGTCTAACTTCCTAGATTGTCCCATTGATGATATCAGGTGAGACGGTGTATCCTCACTCAAAACCATAATCGGCTATGTTGAAGCATCTTATGGTATATAGTACCACTAGTTAGAAACCATTCGTTTCGACCGCTAACTTATCAAAACGTTATTCTCACTCAAATCTGTAGTCAGCTATGTTGAAACATCTAATGGCATATAGCCCACTGGTTGGAAACCATTGTTTGCCACCGCTAACCTATCACAACGTTATTCTTAAAAGGATCGTGCTGTCAAATGGCATGTGCAGCCATCCTGAAGTCACGTTGCAATACATAGAGCGTCACAAACAATACTTGTTTAGTAATTTTGGATCTATATTAAAAATAAAAATAAAAATTGAGCTGTGATTGTAGTATGTCTAACCATGAGGTTTCACCTGAGTCAACCACTGATACGAGTTCTAAGGTGTTGGCAGCTGGACAGTATAGGAAGTTGGACCATGTAAATATTTAGCGTCTGTATCCCAAGTCTGGCTGTGGGGGGAGTACACGTGTTAGGCTAAGGGAAGCTAAAGAAGATGGAGAAGTACTTCATAGCAAGAGTGCCGTTTAGCATTCATAGTTGCATATGGCATAACACTGGCCTTAGATGGTGTATATAGAGTTGTAAAGAACATTTATACACAGCTATAATCCAGCTCCAGCTAATTCGTCAATTCAGTCGTTCTCAAACATTTATACACGGTTATAATCCAGCTCCAGCTTTTTCGTCTTTTCAGTCATTCTCATCAATCAGGAAGCACTAAGAACGCATTTCCAGAAAGTGCCAAATACTAAAGTCAACCCTTCTTCAACTCTTTCCACTTAAAAACGTGTCTTTGATCACGATACAGAAACGAAGAAATCACCGAAAATGTCTAATTATCCTCTCAACTTTTAAAACAATCCGAATCACATTAGCTAGTAAAAGTTGGCACACAATAAAAACGCAAACATGAGATTGCTCCATTTGAAACCCTAAATTCATGGAATTTTACTTCCTGATTCATGTTCAAGTTAGTATGCAGGCAAGATAAGGAAAACAGAGTAATTACCGAGGAATTCGCGTTGATCGGCGAAATCGTGATATTCCTGAGATTGAGGAATGGCTGGAGTCACCAGCATCAGTACCACGAAACACACTATCGCCACTCCCCATGCCAATACGCTCCTTTTCCTCATCTCTTCTACATATACCCAACAAGTTCATAGATTGTGTCTCCTATCTACACAGGTTACGGAGACCGAAAGATCTTCTGCCCGAGAAAGGAAATCGTTTTTTCAGAGGGAAGAGGGGAAAATACCAAAAGTCGGCAGTTCCTTCGAGGTGAAGTCGTCTTTCTTGCCCCGTAGCGAATTTCACGCCTTTTTCTTTTCTTTTTTCTTTTTTTTTTTGAAGGAGAGAAGTACGGACTCATCCGGATGATCGACAATAAAATATATATAATCGCATGTCTTTCCAACATTTGGTCAAGCTTACGAGCAAAATTTGATGCTCATATTACACACTCGTCTACAGTGGCATTTGTGCAATATTACCATTGTGCACTAGTGGGATTTCAACTTTTAGCAATAATGATAGGTTAAAAATAAAAAAGATAAAATGCAAATAATCACTGATAATTTACGTTGTCGTATTACTTTACTCTGGTTGAAAGAATTGCTTCAATTGAACTCAATTTTTTTGATTCTTACCTCCACCTTGAGGTTATTATAGGGGCAGAACTGTAATAAGTAAAATATTTGCATTTTTTTTTGTATGAAAATAGATTACAATACAAAGACCGTCTAAAATTCTTTCTCATTTCATTATTTTGTTTTACTTTATCATTCTTTACTAAGCTTATTGCAGCTACTGCCTAACCACCCAACACACCACCGAACGGTATCCAAATCATCCAAGGGAGCCAACACAGTGGCTGCCATAATGCCTGACAGACATCTTTGTAACCACTGTTAGGTCTACCACTGTTGTTGATTAGTCAATTAATAGCTTTGCAACATTTTGATGTCCAACGGCCCGGGTTTTAGCTTATAATTCTGGCATAAATTGACAAATTCAAAGGGCTTTTTTGGCCTAAATTGCATGTTTATCTCCCACTATTAAACTTGTCTAAGTGGGACCAATATTAGCTATCAAAACTTGCGACAAAGTCCAGTCACTACAGAAAATACATCTAAGCATAAATGATAATCCATCAACATTTCGTCACTTATAACAAGAGACAGAGATCAACAACATCAATTATTGCCATGAGGAATAGCCTCAAGGTTTCGAGTTCGAATCTCTATACTGACGGATCATATAAATTACAATTCTGATAATTTTAAAAAATAATAATAATAGCTGCCTAATACGATTCTCCCTCTTCACATGAGCTAACAATAGGCAAATTCGTCTCCAAATTGTTGACAGTTCTTAGTAAACCCGGGATAAGTACCTTTGATCTATCACACGTTCATGGATCTAACCATGCAAAATACCGACAACCTCTATTTACGTACAACAATGGAGCATCACATTGAGACAAAAAAAAATAGAGGCCACAATTTTGCAATAATAATGAGTTGAAAACATAGCATCAAAATTGCTTACCGCGAAGTCGGTGCAACTAAAAAAATTCCTCCCTAGTTTGTCATCGGTCTTGGAGGTGATAACCTCGCTTTTTCTTTTCACAGCGACACATCATTTTCGCTTATTTTCTTCTTCCTCTCCTCAATTCCCCATTTGCCTTCATTTGCACATAAGGGTAGGCATATAAGTAGCTCATTTCCTACCTAAATTTGGTCATTTATCCTTCTAACACAGTTTGGAAACAAATTGGACACAAATTCTTCCAAAAAGTGACTGCTGCATGTTATGTGGTGATTTTGGACAAAAAATACTAACAGTGCGACTTAATTGACGATGATGCACAGCACAAACGACTAGTTTCAAGGATTTACCATTACAAGGGCTGAACTACAAAAATAGATAAAGTACATAAAAATATAGCAATTAAGCCCGTATAGAAAAGTAACGCCAGGACGCTCACCCTAGTGGATTCGATTAGCCTCTTTTTCCCCTCCCTTGTATAACAACTATAATGAAGTACTTTAAAAATAGGGCTAATTACACCTATATCCCTGAGGTTTTGGGGTAATTATGCTCGAGGACACAAAGTTTTAAAATGTAACACTTATGTCCATTGACAAACGGAATACAAAAATACTTAACGGTTTTGACAAAAAGACTTGATTGCCCCTGACTTTAAAATAAATTACCCACTTAATTTACTGTTTATTCTTCCTCTCCCCACACCTAGCACCCACACCCCCCTGCGCCCTCACCCCACCCCTACGCCGTCTGCCTTTTCCTCTCCCCACACCCAGCACCCACACCCCCTACACCCCCGCCTCCACGCCGTCTGCCTCCCCCTTCCCCATCACCCGCCCACCGCGTTATGCCCACAACCCCCTTCCTCGACAGAAACCTAGCTAATGCCGTCACCAAACCCGAGGCAATCCATCTGCGCCACCCAGAGTCAGGAGCCCCGATCACCGTCAGCGCAGCAGCAGGCCCTCTGGCGAGGCACCTGCGCCGCAAGATCGCGGTCTCACTCTCGATCTGCCTGTTGCCATACCGGTCGCCACCATCACTGCCGCGACCTACCTCCGTATCCCGCACCGTCCGAGATCGCAAGCATCACCGAGCTACGTCGCGACACCGGCCTCATCCTTCGAGATGCGCGCCACCGTGACCACCAGCAAGGCAACGCCATCACCACCACGATGGGATTGCACCATCGCGCCCATCGGTGCGATCGCCGTCGTTGCAATGGCCAGATCTGTCTTCTTCCTATCCAGTCTTCCTCCCTCCCTCACCAAGGGCTTGCCAGCGTGGTGGGACAAGTCTGCCGGATGGTGGGGCGAAGGGGACTACCGGCGGCGTGGTTTTGCCAAGGCGCTTGCCAGAGGCGTCTCGGCAGCTTGGGTTTGCCAAAGGGCTTGCCGGCGTGGTGGGGTGGTTCTACAGGATGGTGGGGCGAGGGGGGTTGCTGGCGGCGTGGGGCGGGGGAGGGGGAGGGGGGCTGCTGACGACGTGGGGCGGCGGAGGGGGTTACCGGCGGTGACTTCAGATTTAGGGTTTAAATTGTTGAGAGAGAAAATTAGGATATCAAATTATTTACGATATACTGTACAGGGGTAGTATTGTCATTTTTAAAATACGTAATGACAAAAATTACACTTTTTGGACGGAATACTGACGGTTGGATAAAAGTGTTACTTTTTTTAACGTTTTTGGTCACGTATGTTACATTTTAAAACTTTGTGTCTTCGCGTGTAATTACCCAAAACCTCAAGGACATAGGTGTAATTAGCCCTTAAAAATAAAACCATTCCTACCAAATCCCATGACCATCCAACCCTTGATAATTAACCAATATCGTTAACAAAAAGAAGCAGTCGAAAAACTCAACGTTAATTACCTCAGGAAGTCAAAAAAGCACACCACCAAGTTACATGCAGGAATTGTTGGCACTATCACGGGATATCGTTACGTGTCAAACAATGTTGAAATAAGATGTAATGGAGTGACATTGTCCCACAGTACAAGTATATTCCATCTAGTCCGAGCAAGATACTCGATATGCAATGATACATAGGTTAAAGACTAGTAAAACAAGGTAAGAACCACGATGAAGATTTGGACAAAAAAGTTCACACGCTAATTATTATAATTTTTTTGTTCTTTAATTTAGCGAATCGAAAATCAAGGATACGTGCTCGAGGTCCTCCTGAACCCACCCCCAAGGATACGTACCCCCCCACCCCCCCAAGAATAATAATCTCCGAGGCATTCAAATGAAGATACCACTACATTGCTTAAGCTTATGGGTTTAGTGTAATTTACCCAACTGTTACTCAAAAGTCGGCCCGAGAAAACTACCAAAAAAACCTTATACCCGCCGCCGTCTTTTCCTTCAGTTAGTAGAAAGCAAAAGCAAGAGCCATAGCAAAACCCTAGCGGCGCCTCCTCTATCGAGACAGGAGAGAGAGATAGAGGCAAAGAGCATGGCGCAGTCACTGGAGCTGCTGCTGATCCAGTTCTTGATGCCGGACAATGACGCGCGGCGGCAGGCGGAGGACCAGATAAAGCGACTGTCGAAGGACCCGCAGGTGGTGCCGGCTCTGGTCCACCACCTCCGCACCGCCAAGACCCCCAACGTCCGCCAGCTCTCCGCCGTCCTCCTCCGAAAGAAGATCACCGGCCACTGGCCCAAGCTGCCCGCCCACCTCCGTAGCCTCGTCAAGCAGTCCCTTATCGACAGCATCACCATGGAGCACAGGTCTAGTTTCTAATCACTCATCCCGCACTTTGTCTTGCTGCACTCGTACTTAATTACTGTTGTACTGAATTACACTATGTGATGTGACGCAGATTAAATACTCGTAATTAGATGCTTTTGAGTTGATTTTCTGATGTTTCACCCCCCTTCTTTTCCCGGGGCATGCGCTGCTTTTTAAGTATGTAATACTTAGTGAACAGCATATGTACAGCTTTTGTTTCGGAGTAATTAACAAGATATGTTTTATGTGCTTAGAAAATGTTTCTGGCAGCAATGATGCTTTTCTCCGAAGTAAGGGCAAGGAAATTAGTACCTGAATAACAGAAAAAAAAGATGAGATTTTTTTTTTCTTTTTGTTGCTTTGATGGATTTGTGGTGTAACGCCCGAACTTGAGGGGCCATACACGTCCTTAAACTAAAATCTTATGTCATCCTTAATGAAACTACCATAGTGGTAGAGCAGAGCCATCTAAAATACCCTAAACATAATCATCCAGATCACAAATACTTATATCGAGAATACTCCATTGCAATATTCTTAGATTGACCACCTAAATTCAAAACAAATAAAACTAAACTATGCTAATAGTTCATTGAAAGAAAATTCATAATGTCTAATCGAATTGCGGATGACAAAGCAAATCCATTAGATGTATTAATATCTCACTGTTCGTGCTAATCTTGGCCTGGGAAGGGAAAAAAATGAAAAGTAAAAGGGGTCAGCACGAATTGCCCAGTAATGAATTTTACACACCGATGGCCAAAAACAGGTACATGTTTAAGTTATCAAACATAGCTGATGTAGGGATTTAGATAACTCAATCAAATTTCACAAACGAATGATCAACATGACAAAAAAGGGGTTAAATAGTTAATAAGCCAAATATCAAATACAATTTATCCAATCTAGTGGGAGTCACATACATACTTGCTCATTATTAGGCATCATAAGATCATGTTTATATAATGTCGAATATCGCAGCCGGTGCGTTGCATATAATTCACGATTTTTAAAAGTGACTTTAAATTCAAATATCGCCCACATTTAAGTAATGTGATAAATATATCAAAGATTCTTCGAATTCCAAAAATGATCATTATAGACTCAAAATCAAACTGGAAAGGACAAAAATATGAATCCAACAAAACAAAAAGCTACTCAATTGGAGATCGGGTGAGTAAGGTATTGCCAAAGAAAGTTTTGGGTGAAAATCAAAGGCACAAAAAACAATGCAATTCTCAAAAGAAAAGGGGTAACCTTAAGGTGACATGTGGCATCATGACCACACGTTTAAGATGCTGGTTGGAAATTCAAGAAGGAATTCCAAGAACATATGTAGATTGTACACACCAAGTTAACAATAATAAAAAGACAAAAGAATATTTATACTTTTAGAAACAATTTTTGTGCAGAAATGAAATACAGTAGCAAGACGCCGAACACACTAAAAACTGGACCCGATTAATCGTTTGAAAATAAGACAAACAAATGGATGTGTATCGTAAAAAGAAGAATGCATAAAGACCCTTGCCCCAAAACTATCCTCTTTATCTTAGATCGATCACAACCTTATGCTTATCCAAAAGAATAACTAGGCCTTTTGGTCATTTTCTTATCCACTGTTGATCCAATAATATATTATGACTAATGGAAAAAGCTATTTGCTTTATTGGTATGCTCTTACGGGTCTACTGTTCGTGTGCTTGGAGTCTTCTAAAGATGCTTTGCTTTTATCTTTATTGAATTTCTTCGGTCTTTGGTATCATATTCAGGAACAAGTATCTTTGTCTAACCTTGCTATTTGTTTTGCTGCTATCTCTAACAGCATCTTTTTTGTGTCTGCAATTATCAAGTATTGAGCTAGATATAACTGCTTTTTCCCCGTATCAGACTGTTCTTTCAATTTGGTTTTGAGAAAGTTTGGGATAGTTTACCTAATTTATTTTGACAAGCTTATGATAATATGTTGCAATGTGGTGTTATGGATAACTGAGAATTGTTGATTCATGATGGGATTTCTTTCAGTCCACCTGTGAGGCGAGCAAGTGCTAATGTGGTTAGCATCATTGCAAAGTATGCCGTTCCAAGCGGAGAGTGGCCTGAGTTGTTTCCATTTTTATTCCAGTGCAGTCAGAGTGCTCAGGAAGACCATAGAGAAGTAAGCTTTTATTTTTTTATTTTTATGCCTATCTAGGTTGTGGTTCTTAAAGCTTTTGGATAGCACGCTTTTTTTGTTTTTAACTTTGCTTTCTTGAAGCAAACATAACCTAGAAGATTTATTTGCATCGCCATAGCCACTCTTAGTTATTGCTATCTCTTGTTTGTGCATGTTTATACTCTTTAAATTCTTCACACCAGAGAAGTTGACTTGACAATAACGGTACCATGTGGCGGTTCATATCACAAGAAAAATAATTGGCTTTTCGACCAACTGAAAACTGTACGTATGTAGCTGCAGTTTTTGAATTCGACTGTAAATACTGTTCTAGTTATATCCAGTAACTTATACTCCCTATGTTCCACATAAATTGATCATATTTCCTTTTTGGGCCGTCCTACAAAAATTGTTCACTTTCCAAATTAAGAAGAGTCTGCCAGTACTTTTACATACTTACTCTTTTTATACCTTTTTTATTCTATTTCTCTCTCTATATTTAATCCTCCATCAATTCAATTTCTCTCTCCTGGCCCACTTTTTTATTCATTTCTCTCTCCACATTTAACACCCCACTAATCCATTTTCTCTCTCATGTCCCTTTTTCTTCCCCTCCTCTCTCTCAAAAGTAGAATGGGAAACGCATGATAAATTACTTAAATCCTTAATCTGTGTGAAAAAAATTTGATCAAATTATGTGGGACGGAGGGAGTATTAGGTGCTGGGGACAGATCTTACTTACTAAATGTTTTTGTTCATGCCTTTTCAATCCATTTAAACTTGGGCCAGCTTCCAGAACCGTAGTGATGAACACATGATTCTCAGCCTAAGCTTGGTATATGAACGCAGCAATTTCATGTTAGTCTTATCTAATCAGACCCCTCTTGGAAAATTTTGACTTAGAAACTCCAATTCCTTAAGCATTTAGCGTTAACTGATCCACATTGTTTTTGTACCCCAGTTAATTTGGTAATAGGATCATTTTAAGCTGGGAAGTTCAGATGGGAATCATGGAAGGATCATTGTCTACGAAAAGCGTAGGAGAAAACCCAGGTTCATTGGTTTTACTAATGGTGTAATAATCTAATTTCCAGAAAATCCTGATTATGGGATACTATTGATGTTATCAATTTTTGGTCCATTGGAGGCTTGGACCTGGGCTACCCAATGGGAGGCAGCCCTCCTCTTCCACCCCAATCTCTGTTGTAAGAGAGAGCGGGTGCCAGATCTCTTGGTGCAACGCCAAAAGACTGTACCGGCTGAAGTAGCTCACACCCTCTATTTTTGGTTTCTTTTTGGGTTATTGATATGCCTTGGGTAATGGCTTATTCAACTTCAATGAATTGAACTCATTTGAGGATATGGCTTTATTTTCTTAATTCCCCCCCATCCTTGAGGGTTCTTGCTGTTTCTCTTTCTCGTCATTCTCCCTCAATTCTTTCTACTGGTTCCATATCAGCAATTCTGTCCTTAAGAGTGTCAACCACCTTTTGTTTTTGCTGCTTGGTTATAGAGTTGTGCCACAGTTTCGCCTTTCCTTTGGGTGGTGCCTATGTCGTATAAAAACATTATTTGTTGGTTCTATTTTCAAAAAGCAAGGCAAAAGACACTGGTGAACTGCCGTGCTAGAGACTGTACATTACTTGCAGTTCAGTTGGCACTTAGCATATAATCAAGATAAAAAGTGCGAGATCCTTAAAAAGAGAGGTAGATTAAATAGCAAAGACATAGGGTTCAAAGCACGGTAAAAGCCTTCGTTCAAAAGTATTTCTAAGCTGCGTGCATCTAACCCTTCCTGCAAGTGCGGGATGCCTTTTCTGAGTAGTTTTTCATGAGATCGCCCAAATCTGCTCACGCATGTCTTTTCTGTTGTTTGAATTCTTCAAGGAAGCTAGTAGCGTACTGATGATCTTAAGCTGTTGGGCTTCCACTCCTTCACCATTTTCCAGATATGTATAATAATGCACGTATATTGGTGTTGTTCCAATATCTAACTTGTGGTTACCTTGTTCTTCAAATTGCAGGTGGCATTGATACTTTTTAGCTCCTTAACCGAGACAGTTGGGAATTCATTTCGGCCGTATTTTGCTGATTTACAGTCACTTCTGCTTAAGTGTCTACAAGATGAGTCTAGTAACCGTGTCAGAGTTGCCGCTCTCAAGTAAATTTTTGTCTCAGTATATATTTGACAGCCTTTTGCTTTTCTTTTGGTGCGAGAGATAATAGTGTAGAATGCTTGAGTATGTTTTATGCTCTAATTTTTCTTTTTTGTTTAACAGGGCAGTGGGTTCTTTTCTAGAGTTCACTCACGATGAGGCTGAAGTGGTGAGTCACGACCATTTTTTCCTTCCTTGTTCTGATGCTTTTGGAGCTCCCAGTTTGTTAAAACAATAGAATCTTTTCATCATGCAAGTAATTAATATGTATTCTCTCTACAAAACATAGTCTTTTATGGTTGGGTATACATACTAAATGCTTTCTATGAATTGGGATAAACTTCTGCTCCGTTGTCATGGTTGATCCCTCTGTGATTCTGACAGTCGTATTTCTAGTTCAAATGGGTATATTTGGTTGCTTAAACTGGAACAGTTCACTATAAACTTAAGTCCAAAAGTTTGGAAAATGACAGCCTGTAGAATGAACACAGTGTTGAACCCTGAAAGTCCAAGACAGTAGGACTGTATGCTGTATTTTGATATATATGTATTTGACTCAGGAAATTTATGCAGAATTGTTGGTATATATCGGTGAAGTACTTCAAGCATGGGCCATTAGAAATATAGCAAAATATGAAACGGCTGCTGTTGGGAACTAGCTTGCTCAGTCGTACTTGATCTTTGGAGTCTTGCTGTTACACTCCTTGTTCCTTTTATCCTTAAAGACCAACTGTTGATCTATCTTCTTCCTGTTTTTCTGGTCTTGGTCTTCCATATTGTAGTAGATTATAAGAAATTTCGAGACACAGCCGTATCCCCTTGTCGAATATACTCTTGTCCATTTATTGTATCCATTCCCCAAAAGTTATGTACTGAATATTCCTGTTGTTGACCCTCATCAATCTAGAAGGGGCCACCTTGTTGCCGATCACCGACATTGTTGACATGTGACCTGGCAACTGAGAAGGATCTTGGGGTTGTTCTTGTTCTTTTAAGTGTTAATAATATACTCATAATATTCTTGGTCTAATGGGCAGAGGTTTGCTTACGGGTCCAATTTGGGTGTTTGGGGTTATAAATCTAGCTACCTTTAATGAAATTTTAGTTGAAAATGTTTACGGAGATACGTCCAGGAGAGTATTCTCGGTGGAAAAGGCTTGTGACGGGTAAGTTTGGGGCTCGTGCGGGCAAATGTACATATATCTCATGGTTGGCATTATCAAGGGACGGCAAAGATTTATGGAACACATTCAATTTCTGGTGGAGATGGCAGAAAGGCTCTATTTTGGAGAGATCTATGATGTTTTATACTCTATGCTAGCGATTGCGAATAATGGATAGCATGACTGAGATGTTTTCACTTCTCGGAAATGTCATGGTTTGGAATCCTTTCTTCAAAAGGAGCTTAAACGATTGGGAGCTAGATTCAGTGTCTCTCTTCTTTGATTTCAAGGAGGAAGATTGGGCATTATGGAAACAAGACTGCTAGGGTTATTCTCCGTTCAAGTTATTTTATTACAGTGCTTTCTGAGAGGAATTTGGTGTTCTGTACGGGACTTTCAGAAACTTATATTTGATAGGGAATAACTTAAGGAAGAGAAAAAAAGGCTTATGTGAATTGGTGCTTATTTGTAAGAAGGCACGCAGTTTGTGTAAAAAGAGGCGGTCGTATCCTGCTAAGTTTTGAAAATTGATTCCCCCATGTGTCTTTTGGTGTGCTTGGAGGGAAAGGGACAGCAGATCCTTTGAGGGCGTGGAGTCATCTATCGAAGGCTCGTTTTTTTTTGTCTGATTTAGCATTTTGAGTTGAGGAAAGAAATTTGATTCCGATGATGGTTTCTTTTGATTTTCTCAATAGCTTTTTGGATGTAAAGTTGATAGGTTTTTTGCATACTGTTTATGTACATGGGTTCGCCTCCTATGGCATTTTTATTTCTACGTACTCTTTACTTGTCAAATATATATACATATGGAGAGCTGATGCACTGCCGACAACTTTACTAAGTTGTCAGCTCTGATTTGGCGGCATCCATACGCGATCTGTGGACGGTTCAGATATATATATCTTTATCTTTACTACCTATAAAAGTATGAATCTTGTAAATCATTTTATTCCATTTTTGCCCTTCGTTAATCACTCCAATAACAATCCTACCATTTCATAAATACTATTCCATTATTATCCTACCCTTTTATAAATACTATTATTAATTACAAATTTTGTAATCTTTTTCGATTTTACCCTCTGTTAGTTATTCAAATGACAACTCTATCATTCCCTAATTAGTCTTTTTGTAATGCATTTAAGGAACATTAGATCATAAATTTAATCTAAACCTACATTTACATACTGGGAAACAAAATGTGTGGTTGCGAAAAATATGTATACTACTTATAAAAGTATGAATGTTGTAAATCATTTTTAGACGATTACGTCCTCCGTTAATTACGTCAATTACATTCTTACCCTTCTTTTATTACTCCTTTTTAAATTTTGATGAAATTAAAAGAATATTGGGTAATGAATCTATTCTACACATTTAAAATGAAAAATGTGATGAGAAAGAAAAACAGAATAAAAAAATTCCTTTGTTATTCTCTTTTTAATTTGGTTATAATGAAATAAACATTAGATGTTGAACGGGTTAATGAGAACTATGATTTCTTTTTCTTGCATTTTTAGGTTAACAAACAATTAATCAATTAAAAAGTTGTAAAACAAAAATAAAGAAACTGAAAACGTGAAAAGTCAATTAAGAAACAAAAAATTGTTAGAAAAACAAACACAGAAAAAAACGAAAAAGGGTATGCATAAAAAAATAAGGCTTAAATATGGTGCCAATTTGAACTGACAATATGTTCAGTTATTGCAGTTGAAGATCGAGTGTTTTGCATTTGTTATTGATGAAATGCAAAGCACCTGGTCTTGAAAATTACAAATCTTAACCATAAACCAATTTAACAGATTACAAAAATAAAGACATAGATTCGTTCTTTTAATTTCTCTATTACTTTTATTTTTAGCAGTACCATCAAATATTTCTTCAATCCAGAAGTCTAAAAAGAATATTTTCAAATATTGAACTGATTATAATTGCAAACATCAAATATTCATTTCTTCTAAAACAAGTCATAAAAAAAATAAGAACAAAATTGAATTACATTATTTTGATCCCAAAAAAGATAATAATAGTATCTCAAATATTACTCTTAACTATATCGCACGTGCTCTATACTAGTTAGTGTGTGTGTGTGTATCAGTTTTTAGAAAACTGCCCGGCTTATTATGGCCCAGACGGGACATTCGACCCGGTTCGCCTCATAGTGGGATGGGCGGTGATATCATCAGCATTGCTTCCACACTTCTTTTTTTCTTGCTCGCATCTAACACACCCCCACCCCCCTGACACACACACACACCCCACATTCCAGTATCCCTAGCCGATGGCTGGGCACCACTACCAACCCACCTCCCACACACACCACCCCGCCCACACACACACAGGCACTCGTCAAGTCATGCAGCAATGGACCGTAGAGAGTGTAGGCGGTGATAAATTGGGGAGGGTGTGGGCTGTTGTCGATGCGGAAACAAGTGGTCTGTCGTGTGCCGTGTTTGTGTTATGTGTCGTGTGTGTTTGTGTGCACAGTGGCATTTGTGTGGATGGATGGGTGTGTGTGTTGATGGATGGTTGTGTGTGTGTGGGAGCTTGGTTGGTAGTGGTGCCCGAGTTGGGAAGAAGAGAGCAAGAAAACAGAGAAGTGTGGAAGCAATTTTGATGATATCACTGTCTGTCCATTATGGGCTGGACAGGGATATCCTAAATTTTTTGCTGATAATTAGAGGGGCAAAAGGGTAAAAAGTCCCGTCCGGTCCAGTAGGGGGCGGGCATTTTCAAAAAGAATGCGCATAAAAAGTCTGGCCTGTTCATAGATCGTGTATGGACGGCCAGATCAGAGTTCGCAACTTAGCTAAGTTGCCGGCCAGTGGATCAGCTCCCTTATATGTATATGTATATGTATATGTATATATATATGTATATATATATATCTTACATGTACTCACAATCTGTTTCATGTTTCTGTTAACCGTGGCCGATTCAGTTTGAATGGTTTTCTGAAGCTCCATCCCCACAATGCACATGCAGGTTAACTTTAGGGAATTTATTCCCAGCATATTGAATGTATCAAGACAATGCCTTGCCTCTGGGGAGGAGGACGTTGCTGTACTTGCGTTTGAAATATTTGATGAGATGATTGAATCTCCTGCACCTCTTCTTGGGGAATCGGTTAAAGCCATAGTGCAGTTCTCTCTTGAAGTTTGCTCAAGTACAAATTTGGAACCTAACACACGTCATCAGGTTAGGAGCACGCCAAGTAAAGACGATGAGTTTTTGTTGATAGTGTAGTTGTATTTTTTCACTATTTCCAGTTATTGGTGTCATAAAATCTTTCAATGTTTTCTGTGGCTGCCAGGCTATTCAGATAATTTCATGGCTTGCAAAGTATAAATCCAATTCTCTTAGGAAGCACAAGCTTATCATTCCAATCCTTCAAGTTATGTGCCCATTGCTTGCAGAGTCGACCGATAGAGATGAAGATGATGATCTTGCACCCGACCGAGCCGCTGCCGAAGTTATTGATACCATGGCCTTAAGCCTGTCAAAATACGTGTTCCCACCTGCCTTAGAGTTTGCTTCTCTAAGCAGCCAGAGTGTTAATCCAAAGTTTCGTGAGGCTTCAGTTACAGTTTTGGGTGTCATCTCAGAAGGTTGTTTGGACTTGATGAAAGATAAGCTTGAACCCATTCTTCACATAGTCTCAGGGGGTCTAAGAGATCAGGAACAAATGGTCCGAGGGGCTGCAGCATTTGCACTGGGCCAATTTGCTGAGTACCTGCAGCCTGAGATAGTAGCTCACTATAACAGTGTTCTTCCTTGCATTTTAAATGCTATAAAAGATGCTTCTGGGGAAGTTAAGGTACGTACATATCTGTTAGGAGAAGTTCTTGGCGGAATTTATCATCCTGCAATAGCAACTCTATTTTTTATGTACAGGAAAAGTCATACTATGCGTTGGCAGCATTTTGTGAGAACATGGGTGAGGAAATCCTTCCATTTCTTGACGATTTGATGGGAATATTACTTTCCGCCCTCCAAAATAGCCCTCGTAATTTGCAGGAGACGTGCATGGTACTGATATGTATTCATGCTTTGAACACTTGGGCTGTAACGTCAGTATTTTCTTAGTTAGATTTCCCTCCACTTTCAAATCAAGCTCTTGATTGTTGTCATTGCAGTCTGCAATTGGTTCAGTTGCATCTGCTGCAGAACAAGGCTTTATTCCATATGCTGAAAGGGTTCTTGAGTTGATGAAAATGTTTATGGTTCTTACCAACGACGAGGATCTCCGTTCACGAGCAAGGGCTACTGAACTGGTTGGAATAGTGGCCATGTCTGCTGGGAGGATGAGGATGGAACCAATTTTACCACCCTTTATTGAAGCTGCAATTTCTGTAACTTTCTTCTTTGAATCATTCTGTAACCTATTATTTGTCAATTCTCCTATTTTTGACTTATGATGTTATCTTTAATATCAGGGATATGGGCTGGAGTTTAGTGAGCTTCGTGAGTACACGCATGGATTCTTCAGCAATGTGGCAGAAATTTTGGAGGAGGGGTTTACTCAGGTATGCCTCGCTTTGGGTGTCTAGAGTTGGTAAACAAAGTCTGAGTCTATAGTGACATGGCATGAAATTCTGCTTGACAGTACCTTCCACATGTGGTACCTCTGGCCTTTTCCTCATGCAACCTTGACGATGGATCTGCTGTGGATATTGATGATTCTGATGAGGATGATAATACTACTGGATTTGGTGGGGTGTCATCTGATGATGAAGCTCATGATGAACCAAGGGTTCGCAATATCAGTATAAGGACCGGAGTATTGGATGAAAAGGCAGCTGCTACCCAAGCCCTTGGCCTATTTGCTCTTCATACAAAGAGTGCATATGCACCGTATCCTTTGTGAATATATGAGTGTAGATACAGTCTATATGTTTGTGCATACATCCAAACAAATTGCAGTTTGTCAGAAAATCCTTGATCATCTTTAGCTATTTGGAAGAGTCGCTGAAAATTTTGGTGAAACATTCGAGCTATTTTCATGAGGACGTTCGGCTTCAGGCAGTTATTGGTTTGAAACGTGAGTTAGTTTAAAGGATTATAGCATGCTTTCAAGTTGTGTCATGCTATGCTGACATTTTAGGTTTCACTATTTTCATGCTCGACATGTTTGGTTCTCTCTACGTGTAACTCCTGCTAGTGGTTCATTCTTGAATGCAGTTCCACAATAACGTCAAACCCCCTTCGTCCCACCTAAACTAACCTACAGAACAAAAAAGAACCCGAAAGATTGAATGTATATATCCTTCTGGCTGTCTGGTCTAACCCTGACATATTTGAAGGACTAAATGGCATCACCTTCTGCCACCTTTAGTTTCCTTAACAAAGCCCTGTCCTAAACTGAAATCAGCAATTCTTTTCACTAAACCAGTGCTGTTTATCCAGTTTGCTTTGTCTGGGGCAAATATCAAGTTTCTTCATAGTATTGGTGGGGGTAGATGAACCAAGTGAAGAGGCTTGTAGGGTGTTATTGTTGGATGTCAGTACTGGTATTCATTCTGTATCTTGCATACCCTCATTATGCTTAGAACGTTATATGAGTCTGTTTTGTAAGATAAATAATTGGATTGCTTTTCTATATTGACTTATCTTGATTCACTTTAGGGGGAAAATAGATCTTGTATAATATCTCAGTCGTTCAAAATTCATGCCCATCTCTGCATTTTTAGTAGGTTGGTAGCATGGCATAACTAAAAAGATGGCATCTAAGGTTGGATTGTACCTACCATACTCATATTCAGTTGATGGTGATGACAGATATTTTGACGGCTGCACGAGGAGTCTTCCATGGTCATAATGTAAGTGTGCAGCCAGACTTCAGTTCCTCTTCTTGAATCATCATATGTCTTTCTCGGCTTTTCTTAGGGTTTTCCATGCCGGTGTGTGTTTGTCGTGCAGCAGTTGGGAATGCGTAATAGGGGTTAGTTTATAGTTGGGAAGGACAAAAGCTTCAATTTATTGCCAACACTTAGGTAACGTTTGGTAACACTTCCAGTTTTGGTTTTCTGTTTCCAAAAAGATAAAAACCAAAACTAGTTTAATTTTTTTTTCCATAAAACAAATTGGTGTTTGATTACCCAGTTTTTATTTTGAGTTTTTTTTCTTTTGGGTGCTTGATTACCCAGTTTTTATTTTGAGTTTTTTCTTTGGTGGTGATTTGCGGTGGTGGGGCGTGGCAGTGGCCGGCCGCCGGCGGTGGCTGCCTGTAGTGGTCGTCGGCCGTGGCTGGTGACTGTTGGCCCCGGCGGTTGTCGCCGCCGGTGGGCGGTGGCTGCCGGCAGTGGGAGGGTGGTGGTGGTCTCAAAATGAAAACCAAAAACTTTTGAAGTTTTCAAAAACAGTCCTGTTTTAAAAACTAGTTTTCTAAACTGAAGAAAAAAAACGAAAACTGTGTGCCAAACGCGTTTATTTTCTCAAATTTTATAAACTGGAGAAAAAACTAGAAAAATAAACTCTACCAAATGAAGCCTTAGTTAACTTGTTTGGAAAATATTGAAAGGGTTTTTTGAATTACCATTACTGGTCCATTTATGTTAAAATTGAAATGCTGAATCACCTTTGTAGCTACCAGCTGATTATGTTATTTATACGGTCTGATTTTGCTCATTGTTTTGCAGGAAGGAATAACGAAGGTAAAAGAGGTTCTCGGTATGCTCGTGACTCAGTTGTGCCAATTCTTAATTTAATGGTAAATTGATATCCCAAGGTGTTTATAATTTTTTTCTTGATATCCAGACACTGTGATGAACATTTATGTCAAGACAATGACCGAAGATGATGACAAGGAAGTTGTTGCTCAAGCTTGTATGAGCACAGCTGACATGATAAAGGATCTTGGGTACATTGCTGTTGAGCCTTGTAAGTATTAATTTTGCTGGTAAGTTGACAACAATTGCTGTATGAAGTTAACCTGCTAACTCTTATTTTTTCTTGAACTCTAGATATGCCTCGGCTTGTTGAGGCAACTTTAGTCTTACTGTGGGAGGAGTCAGCTTGTCAGCAAATTGAATCTGATAGTGAAATTGATGACGATGATGCCAAACATGATGAAGTGCTCATGGATGCAGTTTCTGATCTCCTTCCTGCGTTTGCCAAAGCCATGGGGTCTCATTTTGCACCCATTTTTGCAAAGATGTTTGAACCTTTAATGAAATTTGCGGTGGGTTAGGGACTGCTACTTCATGGCTTATCTAGGTTTGGTCCATTGTGATCTGTTCTTCATTGTAATCTTTCACTTGTTTCATGGTTGACTACTACAGAGGGCATCACGCCCGCCACAAGACCGGACAATGGTGGTTGCATGCCTTGCAGAAGTGGCGCAGGATATGGGTGCTCCAGTTGCTGGTTATATTGATGTAATTTATCAGAAATATCGTTTTCTTTTCATGTGATATTGTTTAATATCCCTAGCATATATAAATAGCTCGTGGATATTTGCATCAACGTTTCAGGCTTTGATGCCCTTGGTACTCAAAGAATTAGCATCACCAGTGGCAACTAACAGGAGGAATGCCGCATTCTGTGTTGGAGAGTTGTGCAAAAGTGGCGGAGTCTCTGCGCTGAAGTATAGACTTGACCTTATTTTACTTGGCCTTAGTTTCTAGTATCTGTATTTTTGTTATGGTTCTCTTTGAGAAGCTTGATTTAATTGTTCTTGCTGGAATATCATTTGATGGTCTTTGCTTTTCTTTGTTCATTCTTCTTGCATCTATATCAGATACTATGGTGATGTGCTTCGTGGACTTCATCCATTGTTTGGGGAATCAGAGCCAGATAATGCAGCAAGGGACAATGCAGCTGGTGCAGTGGCAAGGATGATTATGGTGCACCCCGAGTCCATTCCATTGAATCAGGTCTGTTTTCAAGTCCCTCCTACTTCGGTTTTTGTTTAGTATTTTAACCTACCTAATGGGCTGTATTCCTTTTTTCTTCAGGTGCTTCCTGTTTTCTTAAGAGCTCTTCCTCTGAAAGAAGATCACGAGGAGTCCATGACTGTCTACAGCTGTCTCTGTAATCTTGTTTTGTCATCGAATGCCCAGGTATGAATATCCTGCTGAACTAACTTTATTCGACATAATTCTTTCTTTGGGGAAAGAGGAAATACGTTTCTAAACCTACACTGATGTCCCTTTTCTCTATAACCGCAAAGCAGATCTTGTCACTAGTTCCAGAGTTGATTACTCTCTTTGCCCAAGTCGCCAGTTCACCTGTTGAACCTCCTGAAGTCAAAGCTCAAATAGGCAGGGCATTCTCCCACCTGATGTCACTCTATGGTCATCAAATGCAGCCTCTTTTAGGAAATCTTTCACCTACACATGCTAATGCGCTAGCTGCAACTGTGCCGAAGAGTTGAAACACATATAGCCAAGCAGTTGGGAATACAAATTTTCATTTTTCATTGATGAGTTCATTTTTTTGAGCAATTGCTGGTTATGCCTTTTTGGAGCACTGCGAGGATGAAGATTGTTCAAACCCAGGTATGCGTTTACTGGTTAAATTTTTTGTTCTGTTTAGAACAAGGTTTATTGCAAAAGGTGTTCAACCTTTTCTGAGAAACTTTTCGTCATCCTTCCCGGCTAAAAATTAAAATTATGTCGTCCACCTCTTGAACCTTTGTGTTTTATTTTTCTTCTATCTGTTTATTGAAAATTATGGCATTGTATTTTTCTTTTCCCTTTTTTGCAGGTTTGGTCTGCTCTTTCCAGCCTTCTCCGATTTTCTTGTGTGGAGATGTGGCTTTGCCTTGCAGTTTTGAAATAGTGCATCTATTCATCGTCCCCATTATTTATTCTTGTTATTTATCAGCATGGGCGCAGCATTCTTATACAGTGATTCTTGAGTAATAGTGAGTGTGACGATCTTGTAAATTACGGCCCTCTGTGTTACCTTCAATGAAGGAATCTTGTATGTTGTAACAAGGTGTTTATAGGTGTTGTAAACGCATGACTTTAGTTTGATTAAACTACTGTGTTGGCACAATGGTGAAACAGAAGAAGATGACATCTCTAAACTCACCGAGGCTGGACCAGTGTGGTGTTTGAAGCTTGATAGAAGTCACATTTTTGGTTCCATCAGAACTTTGTTATTGCTGAATACTACTCTTATTAGTTTGTCCTAAATTGTAAGCTTTAGCACTAGCAGGGTTGCTGTATTGAAGTCGCTGCTAAAGCGCTGAGCGACTGCAGCAAGCCATGTTTGTTATTACAGACTCTTAAGCGTTGAATAGATCAAGCCCTATTACTGTTGTCATGTTGGCAAACAGCAACGCTTTCTTCTACGTGAAATTCACCTGTTCTATGCCTTTCTATTTCCTTCTTATTGCCAAAAAACGTACAGTAATGATAGATGTTTGACTTTTTTGCGACAAATAAAAGTGTGGAGATAGCCTCCCCATTATTCGTTCCCCTGGTCTGATAACTTCTGTTCAGTTGGGGCGAAATGTATTTTCTCAGCAAGGCATTTGTCAATATATTTATTTATGGATTATAACATAGTATCTCAATATATTATCTCTATTAACCTTGATCACACCAAATGTGGACTGAATCAACTTAACCAAGAAATCACCTTTTCATTAAGGTCTTCGGTGCTGTCAACTCCAGATGGATTGCCGATCTGTTAAAAGGAATCCAATTTGTTAAGAGCAAGGAGTCTGTAAAGCATATTAGGTTTAGTTACCAATCTCTTTCGATATGTTGCAAGGGAAGTTTGATCTACAGATACAGTACTAGTGCAAGTTCTACCAAGTCACACGAAGAGAAATGAACCAAAAAGAATATCGAAAAGCACAAAGTTAAATTTTCTTCAAGTTCAAGTCCACTCTTCATTACATGCTTTTCTCTGCCCCCTTTTTTTTCACTTTATAATTAGAACTAGAAACCGACCTTTCATATATTTGGTGTTGCCAGAGATTTTTTTCTAGAATGAAATAGAAGGGCAAAGTTTCTTTCGACGTTTGAACGAGGAGGAGCCTATTTTAGTTTAACGGCTCTTCTGCTCAGAAACGAAAAATGTGCAGGTGTCTAACAAAGACCAACAACTTCAGAAAGCTAAGCGACTAGTTTAATGGTGCACGCACTAACGTTTTAATGAATCAACGCATAAAATGCAAGCAAACCCTACACACACATGCAGTTACTGCTCCTGTGCATATATTAGGAACACAGAGACCTATACATAAGCGTTTGACGTTTGTGTTGTATCTTCTGTCTAGGGTTTGCTCAACCTTTTGATACAGCGTTAGTATATATATTTTAGCCTGTGATGCACAAGCACGCACACATAAGGTTACTAGCTTCTGAGCATATGTGCAAGGACAAACACGCACATACACAGATATAGACAGAACTCAACGCATTGTGAGGCCGGCAGGGATGCGCAGCAACCCCAGCAAGCATGAGCATTCTAAGGCATCAGGCAGTTTTTCCCTGTTCTTCATATTCCTCTCTCTTCATTTGATTCGCGTGATTCTTCCCTAATGATCTCTTACGATATTATTTTCCCTTGAAATAGTAACCTTAGGCTCCGTTTGACAATACTTTCAGTTTTGATTTTCTGTTTAAAAAAAAAAACAAAAACCAAGATCAGTTTTTTTTTTTACAAAAATAAGTGGGTGTTTGATTATCCAGTTTTTATTTTGAGTTTTTTCCTTGGTGGCGGTGGTGGGGCCTGGCGGTGGCCGACGTTAGTGGTGGCCGGCCGCCGGCTGTGGGAGGGTGGTGATAGTCTCAAAATAAAACCCGAAACTCATTTTTGAAATTTTCAAAAACAACTCTGGTTTAAAAATTGATTTTTTAAACTGAAGAAAAAAAAAACGAAAACTATGGGCCAAACACGTTTATTTTTTCCAGTTTACAAAACTGAAAAAAAATTCCGTCAAACGGGTCCTTAAAGTACTTTGGGTTTTTCTTTCGATGAAGCAATTATTTTCACAACGTCATGGCTATGCGGGTTTCTTTTTTGTTAAAGATGCATTATACGATGAGAGCCGAAAAAATGACAATGCTGACAACTTAAGCTAAGTTGTCATTGCGATCTAAACCAAAATCCCCTTTCTTATAATTTTTTAAGTGAATTCGTCATCCGTGTCATTATGGAGATGCGGATGGTAATTAACCGTCCTTGTAGACGTCGTACCATGATGGATGGACGATGGGAACAATTTTAAAAACAAAAAGTGATTTGGTCTGACTAGATCGCGCTGGTAATTAACTTAACTTTTTAAGTTGCAAACGCAGGCAAGAGATCGTTTCTTCTGTTTATGGATGCCATAAATTTGTCGCGTTAGTGACTCTATATAGTTTAATCTTGTAATGACAAATGACGTATTAGAACAAAATTCATCAATGAACTGCAGAATATTGCGTTGTTAAGGTGAAAAATAAGTACCTGGACATGGAGGTGGTAGGTCATAATGTCGTTGCAGATGAGAAGATGCGAAGAACTTATAATACGCGCGCCTTCCTCTTCTGCATGCCGAACCAAATCAGAGAAAATTTTGCTTTGTTCTCCTCCCATGCAGATCTGAACAATCACTTCACCTTTTTTAACTTCATTCACTGAAACCGTGGGAAGTTGGAGTTGTAGATGCAGACTTGGCTCAAGAACTTGCTTATCTTTACTTGTAGATTTCACATTATCCTTCATGAGCCGTAACTTTTCTATCTCAGTCTCCAGTTCCGGGATATACTCCAGAACTCTGTCGATTATAACTGGTGCACACCAATTTTTCTACAGAGGTCAAATTGAAGCACAAAGAGTTGAAACCTTAATCAGTTTGTTTCAAATGATAGCGATTGTGAAGAGTTTGAGGCCAAGAAGTGAGGGGGATGATGCACATGCATTCAACTTTCGTGGGCAGTGTCACAACCCAAGCACAGTGAAAGGAGACGTGAAACTTGGGAATTTGGTGCAAGTGTAGATGACTCCTATTGACTATGGCTGTAGCTAGCCATTGTGATGATGAACACATCCTACATACGGGCCATTTGTTGCTATGCGAAAGTTATTTCCTGTTTTCAAAGGTTTCGTAGGATAACCAACTTAAAAACTGAACTTAACATTCAAGCCCACGTTTCTGCATTTGCTTTCTCAGATCTAGTTTTATAGCTTGAAACTGATAAAATTTGATCCTAGTGCTACAACCTCGTAGATTGTAGCACTAGGATTGGCTACAACCTAGGGCTACAACCTCGTAGATCATTGATCTAGTGGTTACAGATTGCTGCTGAATCTGGTTAATTTGTACAGAACAAATTTGTTTGACAATGTGATCTATGCACTTCTCCGAACGACCCTTTTGTTTGAAATTTCTTTGTTCGTACATAGGGGCTATAATTGGAGATATCTTTGTTTCTGGTACAGAAGTTGCTATAGAAATGGGAAATGATTCATTCCTTGGTGAACTGTTTGAAGGTTATAACTCGCATTCATTATTCAGCATCGTTCTTCTTCTAGCAAACATTTTTAGTTGAAGATTGGATACGCCTGCTAGTGCTAGGTGCTTCGTGCAGACATAAAAATGAGAGACAAGCATATAGTGAAGATCAATAAACCTTTGATCTTCGGGATTCTGGGAGCAGTGCACGAAGAGCCAAGAATGATCCGCTGAGCTTCATCCTCCGCATCCTCTCCCTGGCATTATGATCCTGTTTCTTCGCGATCGACTCTCCCTCTTCATTGTATTGCACCACCATCTTTTCAGTTTGTACTCGTATACTCCTTCGGTTTCTCTTCTGCCTAGCTTTACGACGAATTCCACTTTTTTCAAGCACCTTATCATTAAGGCTTGTCTCGACAATTACTGGCGACTCCTCTGGACGATCAACTGAATCTTCTGGCAAGCCTTCTTCTTGTAGAACTTCTTGCAGAAGTAACCATGAATCATCTGAAAGATCTCGAGGGAACAACAAGCTTCCATCTTCGGAATCAGGGTGGTCAAAAGGCAGGGAAGACATTGTACAATACTGATGTTCCAAAAGTTCTTTTTCTTTTGTTGGTTTCTAAATCCTGGTCAAGTAGATCCAAAGATCTATTTACAGCCTAGTTTGTTGAAACTGCATGTGACAGAAGGAACCCTAAAGTTATGAAGTTTCACATATATGTATAACAGATCAACAAGCTTCCATCTTCAGAATCAGGGTGCTCATTTGTATGTAGGTAAAACGAATGAGAGTATTACGTACAGGACAAAGATATTCATCTCACAATACTTGAGAAGCATCACCATCTTTTCTTCAATCTTTATGTTGTAAATTTGCACCTTTAAACATCACTGTGTTTGACAAATCCCAGGTTAGTAAGTAAATAACAAATACATATGTGTGTGTGTGTGTGAGAGAGAGAGAGAGCTCTTATAGATTGTTTTCAGTCACGATGCCATGGCCAAAGTCAATGCGATGAGAATGACACATGAGAAGGTTCAAGAACTGTGATGAGATCAAGTTAATGAACCGAAGTGATGGCATGGTGTAATAAGCAGTTATATGCAGCATTTAGGTCTCAAAGTGATAAACAAATGAATGCGGATAATCATATTATATGAGATTTATATACACAAACAGTGACTTCTATATCTTTAATCAGAAGCTGTTTCGAGGCTGGCTAGTACAATGTACGGTATGCAAGTACATTGGCTAACACAATTCAAGCAGCAGTACAGGTTCCCTCCCCTTTGTTAAAAAGGTGCCTCATTGCTATGGAACAAAATTTGGTTTTTATCGGGATTGCAAGGTTCAATCCCGTATATAGTGATAATTAATAGTTGTTAAATATTTTTAGTAACTTTTCTGCTGACACTTTTAGCGACAATTCTTAACAGCATTTATCGATTAATAATTGTCACTACATGAGGGTAAGAGGAAGATTTCTTCAATCCGGATAGTAGCGAAAAGAATTTCCTTGCCATCTTTGGTTTGTCGTGTCAATTGTATTTTGATTGGCACATACACCTTGTTATCTAATTTCCTATGCTAAGTTTGTACCTTGAAGTCCTTCGGAGGTTCGTGAGCTTGGTGAGCCTTTCTTCTCATGCAACAATGTTTGGATGAATGATCGGAGATATTCCTTTAATTAGGTTTTCGGTAGGGTGAGCATTGTTCGGGTTATTATAGTCAAATCAAAAGCCCATATACGAAGAATAACGGAACGTATAACGCATCTAAGAAAGCCCATATAGGCTCGGAGCTCATGGGCTCTCTGGGCCACGAGGAAAGGGGATTAGAATATATTCGATATAATTAGCAAAAAGTTATGTTTGTCACGCCATGCTGGTTTGACATTTCCAGATTACATTATATTTTTTTTGGTACACAAAATGGAGATCTTGTTGGCATATTACACTACAAGAAAACAGGGTTTTAGCGACGGGGTAATCCGTAGCTAAAAGCCAAAAATCCGTCTCTAAAAGAATTAGCGACGGATTCACCGTTACTAAATATCCCTCGTATAAAAGCCCGTTACTAATAGTTTAGCGACGGAATTTTTAAATCCGTCGCTAAATATGTCATTTTTACCGACGGATTGATTTTAATTAGCGACAGATATTCCGTCGCGAATTATATTCTTTAGAGACGGATTTATATTTTTGAGACGGAATATTCCGTCGCTAAATAACTGATTGTGGGAATACTTTAGCGACGGAATTAATTTGTCGCCAAAAGTCAATTTTTTTTTTGAATTTTTTTTTTATTTTTCAATTACTCAAACCTGTAATACAATTTTCAAATCTCAACAACAACGCACAATAATCAATACAGAAAGAAATATATATAATCAATTATAAAAAAAATTTATAATAAAAAAAATTCATATATGTACAAGCCGGGAACCGGATATAGCCGGTTAGGAGAGGGGAGAAGAGTACAAGGCGGGCACGGGGGGGGGGGGGAAGCTAGGAACGGGCACGAGAAGGGGCTCATCAGGGGTTTCCGAGTCCCGGATCTGGATCCTGCTGATCCGGGGCCGGGGCGGCCTGTCCAGCAGTGCCCTGCTCCCTGATCATCCGGCACACCACTGTAGCAATGCGCTGGATCTCCTCGTCGTCCAACTGAGGCCGAGGAGCCGGTGTCTGTGGAGGGGCAGCAGGGGGTGAGGACGCTCCTATCACAGCACGAGCAGTCGTGCTAGGCATGCCGTGTATGCGGCCTTTCGGCCGATTCACGACCTCCGGCGTATCCAGCCATCGCTTCAACCCCCCAGTACTCGCAGCCGTACTAGTGGACGCTGATCGCTGTCCGGACTGCTGCTCGGACCCCCTTAGCTGTTCATACGAGGCCTGCAAAAATAGTGGTTTAACGATATGTTAGGGCATTAATTAACGAAACAGACATTGAGGATAGAAAGAAAAAACATTAACTTAAATAAATTGACTCACATCGATCCGCCGGGCAATATCTGAAATATAGTCGCCCGCCCGGTGCGTCTCGTCCTTGTCCTTCTTCCGCACGTGTGTCTGATTATACGTCAGAGCTACGACCTCATCGTCCTCCAGATCCGGGTGCTCGACCGCGTTCTTGTGTCGGACGATGTCGTGTGGCACCGACCCCCCGTGTGCGTCGGATCTTTGTTCTGTCTGTTCTCAGTCCCGCTCTTACTCTTGGCGTCCCAACCTGGATCCGTAGCCCACCGATCTATCATCTCCCCCCATACACGGTGATATATCCAATGTGGGGGATATCTCGCCATGTCGGACACCGTCGATCAGACGTGCTGTCCGTGTCTGCGCTAACTAACAAGTATCTCAATCCAATTGGGTCCCATCCTCCGTCAACAATCTCAATTCCGACACCTCATATAGGGTGTCGATATGGTGTCCGATACGTGTCTGACACCTCCGAACACGTGTCCGACACATACCGACACGTGTCCGACGCCTTTGGACAAGTGTCCGAAGCCTCCGGACACGTGTCCGACGCCCACCGACACGCACCTCCAGACACATCGGCATATGTTAATTTGTTTTTTAAATGTCGGACACCGTCGATCAGACGTGCTGTCCGTGTCTGCGCTAACTAACAGGTATCTCAATCCAATTGGGTCCCATCCTCCGTCAACAACCTCAATTCTCAATTCTCAAATGCTCAATGCAATAAAAATTAACAAAAACCACACATTCAATCCAATTGGGTCCCATCCTCCGTCAATAATCTCAATATCTCAAATGCTCAATGCACAATTAACAATCTAAAATCATCAATTAATAATCGCAATTACTTCAAATGCACAGCTAATAACCTAAAATCATCGATCAATAATCACAATTCTAAAACGCACAATTAACAACCTAAAATTATCAAACAAATGATCAATGTTCAAATGGGAAAAAAATGTTCAAAATTCACATATCCGATGCGCTTGAATTATTTCAATTTAGGGTTCGATTGTATTAGGGCATTCATTATAGGGTTCAATTATTTCAATTTAAGGTTCAATTAGGGGGTTCTATTGATTCAATTTAGGGTTCAGTTGATTTGAGGCATTCAATTTAGGGTTCGGTTGGATTATGGCATTCAATTTAGGGTTCAATTAGGGTTCGGTTAGATTGGGGCAATCAATTTAGGGTTTAATTAGGGGTTCAATTAGTTCAAATTAGGGTTCGATTCAATTAGGGCATTCAATTTAGGGTTCAATTAGGAGGTTCTATTGATTCAATTTAGGGTTCGGTTGATTTGAGGCATTCAATTTAGGGTTCAATTAGGGTTCGGTTAGATTGGGGCAATCAATTTAGGGTTTAATTAGGGGTTCAATTAGTTTAATTTAGGGTTCGATTCAATTAGGGCATTCAATTTAGGATTCAATTACTTCAATTTAGGGTTCAATTAGGGGGCTCTATTGATTCAATTTAGGGTTCGGTTGATTTGAGGCATTCAATTTAGGGTTCAATTAGGGTTCGGTTAAATTGGGGCAATCAATTTAGGGTTTAATTAGGGGTTCAATTAGTTTAATTTAGGGTTCGATTCAATTAGGGCATTCAATTTAGGATTCAATTACTTTAATTTAGGGTTGAATTAGGGGGCTCTATTGATTCAATTTAGGGTTTGGTTGATTTGAGGCATTCAATTTAGGGTTTAATTAGGGTTCGGTTAGATTGGGGCAATCAATTTAGGGTTTAATTAGTTCAAATTAAGGTTCGATTCAATTAGGGCATTCAATTTAGGGTTCAATTACTTCAATTTAGGGTTCAATTAGGGGGTTCTATTGATTCAATTTAGGGTTCGGTTGATTTGAGGCATTCAATTTAGGGTTCAATTAGGGTTCGGTTAGATTGGGGCAATCAATTTAGGGTTTAATTAGGGGTTCAATTAGTTTAATTTAGGGTTCGATTCAATTAGGGCATTCAATTTAGGATTCAATTACTTCAATTTAGGGTTCAATTAGGGGGCTCTATTGATTCAATTTAGGGTTCGGTTGATTTGAGGCATTCAATTTAGGGTTCAATTAGGGTTCGGTTAGATTGGGGCAATCAATTTAGGGTTTAATTAGGGGTTCAATTAGTTTAATTTAGGGTTCGATTCAATTAGGGCATTCAATTTAGGATTCAATTACTTCAATTTAGGGTTCAATTAGGGGGCTCTATTGATTCAATTTAGGGTTCGGTTGATTTGAGGCATTCAATTTAGGGTTCAATTAGGGTTCGGTTAGATTGGGGCAATCAATTTAGGGTTTAATTAGGGGTTCAATTAGTTTAATTTAGGATTCGATTCAATTAGGGGATTCAATTTAGGATTTACTTAAGTTCAATTATGGTTCAATTATTTCAATTTAGTGGTCGGTTGAATTGAATAAACAATACAGAGGCATTCTTATCCTGATGTCATGCAATGGCCCATAATCTATGACCTTTCAGCGTCACCATGATCTATATCGGTGTTACAGATTAACTACCGAATATGGTTTTCTTCCCTACCTCGTCAAGAATTAAGGAAAATTAGAGATAACAAGTTCAAGTTCTTCAATAAGCCAAGATCCGTCTGAACAACAAAGTGAATGACATCATAAATAATTCAGATAATTTAGGGCAATTGACAAATTAACAAAAAATTGAACCTAAATTGACATACAAATCTAAATAATTCAGATAATTTAGGGCATGTAACCTAAATTGAAGACAAATTAACAAAAAATTCAGATAATTTAGGGCAATTGACATACAAATCTCGAGGTGGGTACGCCGGCGTTGGTGGTGCGGCGGCAGTGGTGGGTTTCCTTGCGCGGCGACAGTGGAGGCTTTGTGGCACGACTGGAGTGCAAGGCTTGGTGGCGCGGCGTCGGGTGGGGGACGGGAGTGTCGCCAGAGCTAGGTCGCCGTAGAGAAGGGTCGCCGGAGGTGGGAGCAGAATTTCAGAGAGAGAACGGGGAGAGAGAAAGAAACCAGATCTGGATTTAAATAGAGGATATTTAGCGACGGAATAAGACCGTCGCTAAAACTCCGTCGGTGAATGTCTTATTATAAAGACTTTTGCCACAGAATTTTTAGCGACGGTTTTATTCCGTCGTTTAAATAATTTAAAAAAAAAACTCAAAATTACTAATTTTATAAAAAATATTTAGCGACGGTAATTCCGTCGCTAAAAGTCCGCCGTTAAAACTCCGTTGCAAAATACTTTTACCGACGGTGTCTTCCGTCGGTAATAGTATTTTGCAACGGAGTTTAAACGACGGTATATTCCGTCGCTTAAAGACATGTTTAGCGACGGAATACCTTCCGTCGCTAAAACTCCGTGGCAAAATACATATTTTCTTGTGGTGTTAGGGTATCATCTAATCTTGTTGGCAAAATGATCTTAAAACAACCTACACCAATTCAGGATTTCAAATCAAAGGGACATCACCACGGGGGAATGGCTTTGGTTGATGGTGGTGATATGTTGCTTTTTGATGATTTTTACGGGCTGTGATGAAGGAATTTTGATGGGGTGGCTGGTGATTGAGGATTTGGTCAACGGTGGTGATGTGTGGTGTCTACAGGGTATGGGTTTGGTTGATGGTGTATATGATGGAATGGGATTTGTGGATGATGTTTACGGTGGTGATGGTTTTGATGACAGTTGTTACTGAGCGGCAGTTGGCTTGGTCGGCAGTGATGACTTTTTGTATATGAGTTAACTCAGCTAAGTGATTTGATCGATAGATAATTCTTTTTTTTTTTCTATTTATTAAAGTGAAAAGCTATATTCTATGGATTTTGACCATACATTCTTTATATCTGTTTAGCATACAGAAGAGATAGACATTAGGCCGGCAAAAGGATCATTTAAATCGTTAAACCTTATAAAAAGGATTTCATCCAAACTTATGAAGTTTTGGGGATTTGGGGCATAATGAACTAGAAGCTCAGGGGTGAGTTTGCATAATAAGCCCAACTATTATTTTGAAAAAGTTAAGAAATTCAGCTAACAGTTGTCGACTGCCAAAATCAGAGGTCCAAGAATGATGGCTTGCATTAGCAGCACTGCCTCCCTCTGGCGAGCGACTTTGCCTCACAATCGACGCCGTTCACCGTCTCTCCCTCCGGCGTCGTTGGCCTCTCATCAGCCCCAAAACGCTGCGTTTCGCAAGCTGAAACAATCGTCAATGGCCTCCGCCGCCGCCTTGCCATTTGACCTTTCCCCTCCTCCTATCGACCATGACCTCCTCGTAAGCTGCAAACACACACACACGCATATCTGCATATAATACTCCCTACGTCTCATAATTATTTTCCCTCTTTTTGTGCATTCCTAGAGTAGAATTTGAACGCGTTAATGTTAACTCAAGCAATACTGAGTGTTTAATATGCAGTTACGGTTCAGTTCAATTTGATGTTAGGTTTGGCAAAAGAGTCGAAGGGCCAAAAATTATGAAATAGGGGAAGCATAATACTGATCAGAGCTGAATAATTAATTGAAAAAAAGTGGAATCGGTTGATGTTTGCTTGCTAGTATTGAAGAAATGATGCCTATTTATTCATAAATCGCAGTCAAACTTTAAGCAAAAAGGCTTCCCGAATACAGTTGGTTCGCCATAGCTGTTCGATTGGCATTTTTATTGAATTGATTTAGAAAATGTTGAAACTTCGGAAGATGTACGGGTAGCAGAGTTAAAGATACAACCTAGTTTAGCCTTTTATACGTGAACTTTATTTGATCTTTTGAAAGTTTATCCCAGTTCATCTATCGATAAGTGCTGGCTAGCTAAACGTGTTACATGAAGAGGTCGACTATGTAAGCTCCATTATGTACGGCAACTCCTCCACCTTACTTAACTACACTGCTGTATATTGCTTTCTACTGACCCGAATATGTTGTTTAAGAAAGGCAGTTCTCTGACTCCCTCGATCAACTCGTCTCAATCTGGTTCTTTATTTACCATTTTTAGGAAATATTAATAAATTGCAAGTGACATTATAATACACATGATAATATTTTTATGTATATGTTAACTAAAGAAGAAATATTTTACGTTGCCTTGATATGATACCTATGTGGAAGCGGGCTTATATGCTGGAGAGCACATTCAAATTAGTGAGTGTAGTGACCGTTGTACCATGTACTGGTCACATTAAAATTTTCTTGTGAGATGGAAAGAGGAAGTGCAATTAGATAATAACTGGATACAGGATATATTGGTGGTAGTCCGTAATAACTTCATTAGGATTATTAGTTAAAGGGTTACCTTATGGATAAGTAGCAAAAGGTTTTCTTTATTCCTTCCTTTTTCGGCAGAAACTTCTATTTGAAATTATTTAATGAGTTTTATTGAACCTTGCCGTGATTTATTACTACTTGAAATACCTTTGGGGATTGGTCATTTCTAAGGGAACCTAGATTTTAGGATATCTAGCAATTAGAACAAGTATTTTAGCTCTGTTTTCTTTATAATCTCTATTCCATGTTGTTGTTTTTTCTTTATAGAGTACGTCCACTATTACAGCTGTAGAACTTTTGTTCAGAGCCCTAACTACAAATCTATAATTCTGGTAATAAAAAGGTTGTAATGTCAAAGGGTAATAGGAGGTTAAAATCGTTATAAAGACTTATTCTCTATATTTCTGTATACACATTTACTCTGTGTTTCCTTTAACTCTTTGTATTTATTAGGTTGGTCTTTTCTAAAACCCTATGTCAGACTTACTGTCCTCGTCTTCCAGGAGACTGCCACAGTTGAGGGGGCAAAGGTGTCTGAAGATGGGATAGTCGAAACGTATCATAACGATGACGAGGCATTAGATGCCGCTAAAAATGGCATTGCGGTGGGTACCTTGTTTAACTCTGTGTTTCTCTTTCCCCATTATAATTCTTGTATATAAGGTCAGAAGGAAGAAATGAAGTTTATGCTCCACCCGCAACTTTCTCTTCAAGCAATGAGTGGACGGAGTGCGGATAGTCTATATGCTGCAAAAGAAAGAAAAATTGGCATGTAATACATTTTGCATTAGTCTTCAATTTTCTTATTGTTTATTCAGCATAAAGAGACGGCGAGCCTTGGTGCAAAGGTAAAAGGTTGCTCCCTTGTGACCTACAGGTTATGGGTTTGGAATCAGCCTCTCCACAATTGTGGAGTAAGATTGCGAACATCAGCCTCTCCAGACCCCGCAATAGTGAGAGTGTCATGCCAGTGGGCCGCCCTATTTTTGTGTTCAGCATGAAGCTATGTTTCATATAGAAATAACTCTTGGGGGTTCCACTGGCTAGTCTTGAAGTGCATGTAGTGCTTGGACTTGCATTTCCTATTTGAGAAGCCTTTTATGTGCTAAGTGGACCCCATTTCATATTGGTTTTGCACGAGCAAGTTATCAGATTGGATAGGGATCTTCAACTGGATGCCTTAATGACATGAAAATTTTTCATGAATATTTGATCTTTTAGGTTGTGGACCTTTCACAATATGGCCGGATAAGAGGTAACTCGTTCCTCTGGCACTCTTAAAATGGAACCATCACCTTCTCTTTTGAAGTGCTACTCCTTTTTACTCCGGATTACGTTGGGTGGAAACCTCTGATTTCTACTTTAATTGAATATTTTCATGCATTTATGTGAGGAGATGAAACTAAGAATTTTGTGAAGCAATTCAAACCGTGAAATGTGGGAAGGACATATTGTCCTGTAACTAAACATAAATAGCAGGCAATGCGCAACAGAAGCCCGATGGATTGAAGTGCCTGTAAAGATCTCTAGCATGGAGGCTCCTCAGTGGCAATGAAAATCAAGTCTCCTAATTTAGTGCTATACTTACAACTATCATAAATAGCCCACTGATCAACTTAATCACTTAATACTAATCTTTCCCAATTGAAGATCTTTGATACATATCCTAGCCTATCAAAGTTCAGATACATACTAGAAGCTTAGTGGCTTACAGCATCAAGTTGTTCTCCATTGGGATCGAAGAAAGATAATTATGTCAAACTCCTTGGGATCGAAGAAAGATAATTATGTCAAACTCCTTGGGATCGAAGAAAGATAATTATGTCAAACTCCTTGGGATCTTACATTGACAGGAAATGGTTTCTCCATTTTTATTTTCTAAGCTCTCCCTCACTCTCTTACCATATACTCAAAACACATGCCAATTAGGTGGATCTTCATACCAATCATTTACTTATTTCATATACATTAAAAGTGCTCTCTATTTGCTGATAGTTTGCAACCTTCCATTGTGGTTATCAACTTCCAGATAATATATAGACAATTAGACATAGTTAGAGTTATCCACTACAGTTAGTACTTTCAGTTTCCTATTGTCCGTTCTTAATGGATTTTATTGCTTTCTGCATCCAAGTGCGTGTCTGCTTGATTTCAATTGAAACTTTGCAATTGAAAAAAATGTGTCAACTTCTAAAATAATGGACTAAGGGTCCTCAGTATTTACTTTGATGTTTGCTTATCCATATATTTCCATCTGCTTTGGGTTGAATTGACATGAAGTAAGTGGAGAAGACCGCTTTCAGTTCCTTCACAATCAAAGTACTGCAAATTTCGAATCTCTTCGTGAAGGCCAGGTATGCTTGGGAAATATTGTGCACTTTTTTCTTTTCAGGCAACATATTTTATTACGTTTCACACTAATGTATCCAAGGTTATTTAAAATTTTTAATGGTCGTTTTTATAGGGATGTGACACTGTTTTTGTGACTCCAACAGCTCGAACAATAGATATCGCTCATGCATGGATCATGGTAGCCTGTTTTTATGCTTTTTTGGTGAAAATTTGCTTTTTGAAAGTTTAATTGCTTTCATATTGGTGTAAACGTAATGTGCATGTCGTGTTCCCAGAAAACTGCAATCACAATGGTGGTATCTCCAACGACAAGTGGAAGCATCACTGAAATGCTTAACAAGTACGTGCTTGTAGCTTTTCGCACTTTGAACACCTGCCCATGTTCTCGTTCTTTGTGTTATTAAACAACAGCATTAGAGGGAAGGAGCTTGAAAGCCAGTACTTGATCCAGCCACATCTCCTCCCCCCACCAAAGAGCAATAAGAGGACACACAGACGCCTCGATCCTGAGGATGTCAATACTTTCCTCTTTAAAGCATGACTGTAAGGTGTATGGACAAATATGATGTTAAAGTATGACTTGCATTGTTGGGCCGATTATCTAACAACTTAAGCTGTTGAAGTAGATGGTAACTTAGCATGGTTTAATCTCTGGTTTCACAAGGTATTGGGTTCAAGTCTCCTGGCTTGCATCTGGTACCCCATTCTGTTTATTTGTGCACTTGATGGCGGTGCACCTTTTTTGTTTCCTATGAATTTGTCTCTCTATGTGCAACCGGGGGCTTGCACTGAGGGGGAGTTTTAAAGCATGATATACATTATTGGGGCCATCCTTTAACAGCCTAAGCTTTTAGAGCGGAGAACGTGATGATGCCTACTTTAAAGAGTCCATTTCTATATAGGGTTGGAAGACGGACTTAATGCTCGAGTAAGTATATGCATGGTGTGAACTGCTTATTGCATTCAACTCTACGATCTGACTGGGATTAGTTTTTCTAGGCTTTAGGGAACCTTGTCTTCTTTAAAAGGGACCAGTTTATAACACTGTAACATGTTAATTCCGAGGTTACAATTTACGAAGTCAATATGTATCAGTTCTTCTCTTATAAAGATTGTACTTGTCTTGATTGTCTCGATTTGATAACATGTAGGTACATATTTTTTGCTGATAAGGTAGAAATTCAAGACATCACTAAGCAGACATGCTTGTTTGTTCTAGTGGGACCTAAAAGCAACAAAGTATGACATGAGACGAACTCTTTTGTTGACCATCTTCTATCTTACTTCTTACTTATATCCTTTAATTTCGCTAAAAGATGTTAAATTTTCTAACCTGTTGTGTACGAGCAGGTAATGGAGGATTTGAATCTTCGTGACCTGGTTGGACAACCATACGGTTCGCATAAGCACTTTGGTGTAAATTTCCGCACTCTCTCATTGTTTACACCTTCGAATCAATATAAACTGTGAAGTGCTGCGATTTCTTACTGAAGGTTTTTTGTTTCCTTAAGATCTACTCATTGCAGATTTTCGCTTCTCTTAAAGATCGCCTGCTTCTAGATTACATAAAATAGTGCCCTTAGAGATTTGTGACTTCTTAAGTTTCGATGTCTGGTGATAAGATGTGCTTCGATCAGAGATCTCTGTTGTTCAGAAACAGTGCCACGTGCTTGGATCTTAAATTCCCTCTTAGACTAGACTTGGTTTTTATAACAAATAAAATTGTATGGCGTTTAAAATGAAAAGCGAACGCTGTAGCATGATTTATTATGAACTAAGTGAAAATACATCCATTTTATGTATTTGTTATCTGAGGTGATAGTGATTCCAAGAAAACCCCAAAAGGTAGTGGTAGTGGTATGCTGCTGCTATCTGTAAGTACCAATTTATTGGGGCAAGCATTACACATGATGGTATTATAATTATGGTGAAGGTAGCAGAAAAGGATAACTGTAAAATATAGTGTTTGTTATGATTATTGGTTAGTGATCGAATGAACTGATACGAAACTGGCGATATATGGCAAACTTTATTGTGAATCTCTTCTCTTCTTTTGCAATCACGTTTTCATTGTTGAAGCAAAAAATAATCAGGTATTCTTTATATGCAGGTGAGTGGGATGCCAATAACTGTTGCTGTGGGAAATGTCATCTCTGAAGAAGGTTTCTCATTCTTGATGCCACCAGCTGCTGCAGGGTCTATATGGAGAACTTTTGTAAGTCTGGGTGCAATCCCTATGGGTTCAAAGGCATGGGAAACATTAAGGATCTTTCAAGGTGATTGTTCTTAACTCGGTGCTCGGAGTTTACAGTTACTAGTTTTTTTAATTTTCATCCTTAACAAGCATGTTCAAAGATTCAAGTGCTCTTTATATCCGTTCGGTTGCCCAAATTTCCAAGCTATTTTGACATTCTGAACTGCTCAGTTACTGTAAAAGCTCGGTTGTGTAGTTTCTTCAATGCTTATCACAGTCTGGATTGACACAGTGAAACACTGGGGGAAATCCTACAAGGAAAAATGAGTGTTACATCAGAACATAAATTCAAATTTTTAGTCTTGTTTGATAATCTATGGTTTTGTGCTGCCTGGGCCTATAAGTTTTAAGCTGTGATGCATATGTTCTGCAGGAAGGCCAGCTCCTGGTAAGGAGCTCACTAATGACTTTAATGTCTTGGAGGCGGGTCTTTGGAATTCAATTTCTCTGAACAAAGGTGGTCGACTACCTTACCCTACAAATTTACCTGTTCTGGTTGATGTTTAGCCCGTCAAACTAAGTCTTAAATACCTCTTCAGGGTGTTATAAGGGGCTGGAAACCATTTCTAGACTCGTAACATATGATGGCATCAAGCAGAGATTGTGGGGGATTCATCTATCATCATCAGCGCAACCAGGCGATCTTATTACAGTTGATGGGAAAAAGGTTCGTGTTTCTACTCTCTAGCTTGAATTTGGTTAGAATGGTATCAAAAGGAAGAATGGAAGAATTTTGGGCCAAGTGAATCCTCGTTGTCTCGCTGACCAAAACTTATTGCTGTCAACTATTTCATGAATCACAAAGTGTAAGTAATGTCAATGCATCTTGAGACCAAGCACTTACCGGGACAAGGTCACACCCAACTCCTGCTGCGACGCATTCTTGGCTGCTAGACTCTATTGATCTAATGGCAGAGGTGGACAAGTGTTGAAATCACTTCGATTGCCAAAAAAAATTGAAATCTCCCACAAGTGTGCCTCGAATCCCTTGGATGACAGATTTCGGGCTTGGGGTTGACGGACTTGCTTTACCTTTTTTAAGCACCCATGCTGTGCGGGGACATGCCAACTTGCGTAAAGCTCTTTATTTTTCATGTTTTTAAAATGGGGTGGCAGTTGTCTTCATCAATCAATTATGACGCTAGGGTTATAAATGGAGGTTTGGGTGGATGTGAGAGAGAGGAGAAGGTGGTTATGGTGCCAAAAAATATTTGAAATCTCCCACTGAATGTGCCTTGGATGACAAATTTTGGGCCTAGGGCTGATGGACTTGTTCTTTTTTAAGGGCCCCTGCTGTGCTGGGACGTAAAACTCTAATAGTTTTCGTGTTTTCAAAAGGGGGTTATGACAGTCGTCTTCATCCATCAATTAAGACGCTGGGGTCGTATTTGGAGGTTTGGGTGAACAAATGTTTCTGCTCAACTATCACATGTATGCATAGTATGGAGGAATGAGGATGAGAGAGAGAGAGAGGTGGTTATTGTGGTTTTTTGGAGTGTATTTTTCGTAGTGTTACATATTAAGTCAAATTGAGGATGATTAACTTTGACTGCATATTACTTTTTAAGTTGGGATAAAATAATAGTTTCAAATTAACTTGATCGATTCATTCAACTTTTGGGAATAGGGGGGGTTTCGGGTGATGTACCCTGAAAGGAAGAAATGATAGATCTCTAATATCTCTACTGATTGGGGAACGAGAGAAGTGTATTATGTATGGATTAAGGATGCTTGTTTCTTTTCACTTTGGGGTGGAGATAGGGGAGTATTATCAGGGGAAGCATTGAACTTTGTCAAAACTTGTGCAGGTTGGAAAACTGACTAGCTATGCTGCTGGAAGGACACGAAGTGAGCATTTTGGTTTAGGCTACATTAAGAGGCAAGCTGCTTCTAAAGGAGACGCTGTAATCGTTGGAGAGAACGTTATTGGGTCAGTGGTTGAAGTTCCTTATCTTGCACGACAGCGACGACCATTGTTCAACTCAAAACCTTGAAACCCATGTAAATCTTTTAATAGAAATGGAATGCGGATTTAAATGAAGAAACGTAAAAAAGAAAAAAAGGACCTTGAATCGTAAAATCTGTCTATAAATCCCAGCAGTGTCAAGTTCTTTGAATCTTTATTGAAGGTGCCTTACTTGCGGTAGATGTTTCTCAATGCCCGTGTGTCAGGTAGATATCAGCTGAGCAACCTCGCCAAAAAGGAAAGTGATACTCTCACTCCAGTTTTAAACTAGTTGACCATTTTGCAATAAAGATTGAGATAGTTGCGCTTTGAAAGTGTCAGTGGTGGTCATGTTGGAGTGAACCATTTCAATGATGAATTGCGAATATCATTGTCCAAACGAAAAAAGGTTGCCTTGTCCAAAGGGGTAAAGCCATATTGGCGCTCTCATTATTGGAAGTAGCCAGGAGCTAAGCCCTAATCTTGTTAAGTTTGTTTATCTAAGATACTGAAATTAAACGTCTAAAATCTGTGGGAGTACCAAAACGATATTTGGAAGATACTTAGTCTCATCCTTCGACTTAGTTTACGCTTAATACTTGCTGAAAATGTTTACAAAAGGATGTTACTTGCCTTGCCTTCCCGCTCCTGCTTCCTCTTCCTATGAATTGGTGACGTTAGAGGCAAGATCTGAGAAGGGTCAAAAGTTGCAGGACCAGCACAACTCAGATGATTAAAGCGAAAATCAGCAAGAAGTTGACTTTATACTAAATTAACAGCCGCTTTGTTATTCGATGTTCTTAGAAAAAGAAAGGAAAGAAGAAACCGACTTCATTTTATAATGTTATACTTTCAATATTCAAAATTTTAAAAACGAAAATGATGGTCCGTTACAGTTCAATTCAAGCAGCAATATCTCCATTTAGGGAGATCTATTTTGCTGAAATCCTAAACATTGTTGAATTTACACAAAGTAACAGAGTAATGTCTAAAGTTAACATTCATGTACACTATCTTTGGTACAATAATCTAGCTAGATACCTTCAAAGAAACAATGCGTGAAAAGAAAGTAGTTAAAGAAAAAGAAACTTCGATGATTGATCAAGAACAATCACTTAGAATACTTAAAACATCTGAGCGCTGTTTGTCGCTCAATTCAGTGGGAAACTCGACGAGGAAGTTGAGGCGCAAGTCACCTCTCTTTCCTTCTTCTTTAGATTTAGGCATGCCTTGGCCTGCGATAACCTTTTCGTATCCTGGGTAGATGATATCGTCCAGTAACAGTGTCATCTTTTCACCTCCTAATAGGGGCACACTGATGGTGCACCCTGTAAGAGCCTGAATCAGAGGAACCTCGACTCCGAGCTCCAAATCATCGCCTTGTCGCTTGAACATGGGATGTCTTTTTTCGTCGATCATGAAGATTATATCAGCCGGAAGCGTGCCCGGTCTTTCATCTCCCTTCCCTTCGAAGGTAATTTTTGTTCCTTTTTTCCACCCCGGTTTAACTTTTATCTTTAAAATCTCTTCTTCTTGTATAATCAACCTGTACCAGAATAATCCTCACTTTAAGAACGTCGCCAATCATACATTAAACCAAAAGCATTTTTAGATAGTGCAATATATATAGCTGGATATTGTAAAGGGAAGCTACATTTCATGTACGAAATATTGCTGCCAAATGATTACTTGACAAGGACTGTATATATATGGACCATTTGACAATTTACGTTCATTGTCGCAATCAAGAATCATGCTTTCATAGAGTTGCAAAGAAAGAAATAGAATCACATGGAGCAACATGCATACCCGCTGTCAGAGATGACCTCTCTTGTAATTTTAATTTTCTTGACGCATCCTTTGCACAATTCCTCGAGGGTGCACTCGAGCTTCTTCTCAATAGGTGGAGGTTTCCTCCGAGCAGTGGATTGCGAAAAAATAATAGGAGTACTAGTGCTCTTCCGGCTCATCACCTTCGATAAAAAGGGTGCAGGAGGGACAGCTTCTTTAGGGGTGGTTGGGGTAGTATTACCACTCGGACTCCGTGATGCCGGTGTCGGAGTCGTGCCTACCCGACTTGTACTTCTCGAAAATGATCTCGGGGTCGGTGATGGGGTGCGACGGCTCGCACTCCTCGAATATATCGAAGGGCTAGAAGCCAACCCTTCATTTTTAGGTGTTTTTGGCTCATCAACAAACAAAAATTCTTCTTCCCTCTTCTTGCTACTAAGGACCTAGAATTCACGCGAGGAAAAAGGAAAGGATGTATGTTAGTGCTCGCTAAACATGGCTTCGTAATAGTCGGGTGTGCATTAATCCTGCCAATGGCAGTACCTTCATGCACGTAAAGGGGTTGTGCAATGCCTGAGTGTGTGTAAATGTGATGCATGTTACTTACCCTATAGGCTTCATTGATGGATCTGAATTTGGCTTCGGCTTCTGATTTTTTGGACAAATTCTTATCGGGATGCCATTTCATAACAAGGGACTTGTATGCTTTGCAAATGTCTGTTAGGGTTGCAGTTTTTGGGATTCCCAGGACGCTGTAAAAATTCGGCGTCGGCGAACGTGGAGGTTCTTCCATGAAAGAGAATAAGAGGGTTGCACGGAGAGACAGAGAGAGAAGACGGAGAGGTGTGAAATGGAGGAAAAACAAAGGAATGTCTATGTCCAGCCAAGTGTGTGATGTGAAACCTTTTAGTAGGGGCTCTTCTTTAGGCAAAGTTCGTTTTGGATTTGGATGAGAAGAACAGGTCATTTCCAATTCAAGTAAGGAATTATTTTTCTTCCCAATGACCTCATTATCCTAACCATCTTTTTATTTCCATAATGTTTTCTACCGTCTATCCCGATACAGACGCATGCCCACACAATATATACATTGGATTCGTTAACGGAGAAAATATTCAATGATTTTAAACTACTGTACTGGTGACATCACGGTCAATGGATAGAGGAACAAATGTGACACAGTCCGAAACAATGGCAAACATGGAGTCCTAACTGTTGGTAACGTTCTGGTGCAGTAAATAATGACCATTGTTAGCTATGTTAATAAATGATATTATCACAGTAACAAGTAGTATGAGTTTGTACAGCTTAATATGAAGGTGTGTGTGTGTGTGAAACTTGCGAGAACGAGATTACAATCCCTTATCTGCATATATTACCTAAATATCCAGAGCTTTGGTTGTAAGCGAGTGCCATGATAACCACACTTGTGCATAAATAACTATGGTAGCTTCTTTACGAATGATGGAGTCCCAAAGTAGAATTGATTACTCCTCAAAGATGATCAGCAAAAAGGAATGCTAGTGTATGTACCAATTACTTACTAGATGATGTTATGTCTTGAGACTTGAAAGATGCTCAAACTGTCAAACTGACAGAAGACACCAACTACAAACCATTGTGAAACGTAATTAAAAATGATTGGCTTAATAGAGTAATGTAGAAAGATGGATGGAGACATGACATCCTTGTGTTGTCTATGTGAAGACATGGGGGTAGAGACAAATAATGTCTGGCTGTAATTTGTGCCCTTTTTGTGACAATCATTACTGATTGTTCTCCCTTTATTTGTTGCCTTCGTTGTTTCTCAGTTTTTCCTTTTAGTCAAGGATATAGGACCATCCATGGCTTATAAAACAGCAAATCTAGGTATTCCACCATTGCCTGTGCCAAAACCAGGTTAAACATATCAATCCAAGAGAAACCAGAAATATATCTTGGTAAAGGGATTTCACCCTAGTAGGGAAATTGTATGGGCAGAATATTGAAAGTGGAGTCTCCCTATAATTGTTATTGAATGTCTAATTTCACACATTTATATGACCGTCAGTACCTTATCTATTACTAAAAAGTGGATTGAATTGTTCACGATGCGCTTTTTAGTTACAAATAAGAGTGGAGACAAGCATAATATGGTGTGAAAATATAAGCGCTCCGTAAAAAACTCTAGATGTACACCGTTATCTGCACTAAATTGAATTTTTAAAACCATCGAACGGTCCATGGCACAACAATAAAATCTTACTTCCAAATTTGTTAATGTGGGCTGAAGTCAACCCCAGTGTCCAGGCTAACCCAAATGGCTGGAACGTTTGATTTTTCGCCTAATATATTAGTCTTCTTTCTTTAGCAGTTTGCGCCCCCAACTATTTATAAAAAAGCAAAAAAGTCGAGCACACTCATAGGCCTTAACCTTTGAGTCTGTTAATCATGGATAAACGCATCATTTCTTTACTTAATTTGCCACTTTTTGTCAGTAAAGGGTTTGCAAGTGTCACTAAAAACTCTCTTAGCAATAAAAAGAATGTTAACTATTTATCTTATCTTATTTTGTAAGTGATGGTTGGAGTTATTAGTTCGATGAGTGAATTTGGTGTTCTTGAGGGGTGCGATTTAGGTTATTGCATCTTTTTAAAGTAGCTTACGTTCTCGCTTCCGCTCTCGCTTTCCCTATTGCTCTCGCTCTTGCTCTTGCTCATGCTTTCATCGTTCTATAACAAACGAATAAGTGACTGCTTTGCGCGTGCTCTTGCTCCCGCTACCTCTTGTTGAATTAGTGGCTCAGTATTTGATACCTTGATACCATTTGATATTACTAGTTCATACCGTGAAACTAAGTCACCGTTAAAGTATGAGATGAAATATGTCTTTTGGGCACCATTTACAACAGGAAAATTTGATCTTAGCACTTATAAAGGGAAATTTTTGACTCATTTGAACTAGACTATAATGGTAATTTATGAAGAAAGCAGAAATAGTCCACCTCTTCTAGCTGGTAGTTCACTGTTACATGGAGTCTTTTTAAGAACCGATTTCAAGGAGTTCATTTCTTGCGGATCTACTAGGCCGGAGTAGCTTAGCTTTGACTTGTTTAATAAGGTATTAATTTAGGTCGCGTTTGAAATTACTTCTAATTTTGATTTTCTGTTTTAAAAAAATTAAAATCAGTTTAATTTTTATTTTTATAAAAATAAATGGATATTTGATTACTCAGTTGGTATTTTGAGTTTTTCTCTTTTGGTGGTGGTTTGCAATGAGAGTGGTAGGGCGTGGCTAGACCTGGCAAACGGTTCGACCCACCGAGTACGGGTAAAACCTGGTCGGGTCCGGGTAAAAACGGGTCGGATAATTTATACCCTAATTTTTGGGGTATGATTTTTTGGGAACCGTACCTAGGGTATTACCCGCGGATAAATAATTAATTTTTTTTATTTTTTTAAATTTATTTTTTGGATATTTTTCTCCCTTCATTTATTATTACAAGAACAACCACCATTTTCTAATTAAAATTCTTACAATTATCACTTCACTAATTTCATTTTCGTCACAATTATCTCCACTCTCTTCTTAACTCTCACTCTTTCAGATCCATCACAACAAACAAATATATATCATCCAAATCGAAAAAAAAATTACCTAAAAATTAATTCCTAAGTCTAAAATAGTAAAATTCATACACAAAATTAACAAAAATAATACAAGCTAACCAAACTTTTTACAAAAATATCTTGTTAAAAACCAAAATAATCTTCCTAGCTCCACTGCTCCGGTTTGAGTTATCACTCTCAAAGTTCATAGCCGATCGGAAACTAAGGCCTCAACCTTCAACAGTAAGTTGAGACTTCCCACGGAAGACTGGCGGCAGGCTCTGGCAGATCTGCGCTCGGCTGCGGTGGATCTACGAATGGAGGTGAGAGGACGTTGGGGCGCCATGATATGGAGTAGAGTGTAGCCAGTTGCAGCGGATCTGTGGTCGGTTGCGGCGGATCTGTGAGTGGACGTGAGAGGATGTTGGTGGGGCGCCGTCGATGTGGAGTAGAGTGTAGTGTGGTCGCCGGAGAAGACTGGTGAATGAGAGAGACGGATAGAGCGAGGTTGAGAGACAGAGACAGAGGGACTTCAAAAGGGAAGGAATGGAGAGCGACAGATGAGAGAGAGAAAGATGAGAATGAGTGAATGACTGCCAAACGAAAACCCTAGTGCACTATCTAGTAAAACGTTCGAGTAACCCCGCATTTAACTAGAATTTGCGAATCGGTTCGGGTACGGGTCTAATTTCGACGGGTATGCAGTATATGTACCCGTACCTGCGTTTTTTGACCGGGTCCGGGTGGTATTTTGTCAGGTCTAAGCGTGGCAGTGGTCGACAATGATCGTCCGCGGTCGTCGGTGGCGGTGGGAGGTGGTGGTGGTAGTGATGGTCTCAAAATAAAAATCAAAACTAAAAACCTAAAATTTTTAAATGGAAGTTTAAAAAAACCAGTTCTGTTTTAAAAATTAGTTTTCAAAACTTTAAAGGTAAAAAAATTAAAAATTGTGTGTCAAACGCGTTTTTTTTTGTCCAGATTATAAAATAAAAAAATTTGAAAAAGAATATACAATCAAATAGATTCTTAGTACCGTAACAACAACGTGTTGATTGAAAAAACAAAAGGAAATTATGTTACCTCTCCCAAATATATAGATGAAAATAAAGATTGCTAGCCTTAATGTAACAGCAACGATGCACGTTAGCTTTTGTATGCCGCCCATTTTCACCAACCGAATCTAATTCTACCATCTGTCCCTTTCTTCAACGCCTCCAAAGCAGCCGCCGAGGAAAATTACCATCACAAACAGAGAAACTTTGACTCGGCAACCTTAGTCCATCACTCCATCACCACCACCACCTTCCCCTCTTCTTCCCCAGGTGCCCACTTTCTGTTTTCTTGATCCTCTTTACAAAAACTAGCCCATATGCCATTTTTGTGCACAATCATATACCCTCAGAAACACCATTGAAGCATGAAGTTCTTAATTATACTGCTTTTTCTTTCTATATCTATATCGGCTACAACTTCAGCCAACATCTCCACGGCCTCTTGTCCCATGGATCTAGGCTATGTGCTAAGAATCCCATGGCCATCTTCTGACTGCCAGAACTATCCATCAGCCACCCCTCAAACTACCAGCAATACCGCCACCAACACCACAACAGCTCCCAAGCGCCAGTGCTGTCAAACCCTTTTGAGCCTATATGGCATAGCCCTTGCACAGCACCTCAAAGAAACCTCCTTTTTCCAACTCCCAGACTTGCCCACTTCAGTTTCTTGCCTTTCTGACTTCCAGTCAAAGCTCAGTTCTCTCTCTCTGAACCATAATCTCACATCCCTCTGCTTTGACCCCCTCCAGTTTGTCATCACTCCGAATATCTGCGCAGCAATTGAGTCAACCCGGGACTGGGTCGCCAAGCTCGGTCCCAAGACTCAGCTTGATTCGGGGTGCCGGCAGGACCTCACTGATCTCACTTTCTGCGATGCCTGTGTGGCAGCGGGTTCGCAGGTTCTGTCTAGATTGACTGCTATTGATGGTAATACATCTCATTCAACTGACTGCTATTATTTTGCTATACTGTATGCTGCTGGTATTGTCAACGAGTTTGGACCCGAGAGTTCCGGGACGGTTTCGTGTATTTTCGGGCTTTCGGTTGGGTCTCCAGCGGGTTCGAAGGATACCCACCATTCTGCTCTGGTTTTTGGGCTTACTGGAGCCAGTGTGGCTGTTTTGGTGATGTCATGCTTGATAGGGTTGTACTTTTGGTGGGACAGGAAGTGGAGGAGGAAGAGACATGAGGGTTTTGATTTAGATTCGGGTGAATTGGGGTCTAGGCCACGAATGCGGCCTAATACAGGGTCAATATGGTTCAAACTACATGAGCTTGAGAAGGCAACTGACAAGTTTTCGCCCAAGAATTGTATCGGGAGAGGTGGGTTTGGGATTGTGTATAAAGGAACTTTGTCGGATGGGAGTGTGGTTGCGGTTAAAAAGATTGTGGAATCAGAGTTTCAAGGGAACGCGGAGTTTTGCAATGAAGTTGAGATCATTAGCAATTTGAAGCATAGGAATCTTGTGCCACTGAGAGGGTGTTGTGTGACTGATGAAGATGGGGAGCATGATGAGAGAGGGGATCAGAGGTACCTTGTTTATGATTACATGCCTAATGGGAATCTTGATGACCATTTATTTCCTTCCGTAGAGAATCACTATGGGATTGTGAAGCAACCGTTGACATGGCCTCAGAGGAAGAGCATTATCTTGGATGTGGCAAAAGGGCTAGTTTATCTTCACTACGGAGTGAAGCCTGCGATATATCATAGAGACATCAAAGCCACAAATATACTTTTAGATGCAGATATGAGGGCTAGAGTGGCAGATTTTGGGTTGGCAAAACAAAGCAGAGAAGGGCAGTCTCATCTCACTACGAGAGTGGCGGGGACACATGGATACTTAGCTCCAGAATACGCGCTTTACGGACAATTGACTGAGAAGAGTGATGTTTATAGCTTTGGGGTGGTGGTTTTGGAGATAATGTGTGGGAGGAAAGCTCTTGATTTGTCTTCCTCGGGACCACCTCGTGCATTTTTAATCACGGATTGGGCTTGGTCACTTGTGAAGACGGGAAAGGTTGAAGAGGCTCTGGATGCTTCTCTGTTGAGAGGTGGGGATCTGGAGAATGCAAATCCGAAGGCGATAATGGAGAGATTTTTACTCGTTGGAATCTTGTGCGCTCATGTAATGGTAGCTTTAAGACCTACCATTTTGGATGCGCTAAAGATGTTGGAAGGAGATATTGAAGTCCCTGCAATTCCAGATAGGCCTACACCTCTCGGTCATCCTTCGTTTTGTGGGGGTGGTAATACTTTTAGCATATCTCCAGCACTTAGTGGGCTGCAGTTACTATCAGGTGACATGCTCAGGTAATCAAGAAATGTTCTAAAGTTAGGCACAGTTGCACACTTCGCACTGTATTCAAGTTGAATCCATCAAGAAAGCATAGTGTGTACATAATTTCTTTATGGCCAGAGAAAAGGAGAGTGGCAGAGAGCACAGCACGCTCATGGGAGCTCTACTCTGAGAATGCTGTGGAGAGGTAATGATTTATATTAGTTTGATATCCGAGGACCCAGTTGAAGAAATCAAAGACCGGTACTATATAGCCTTTGCTTCCATTAGGTAATCCGAAGCAAAATTTATAGCTTTATTCATCGCCATTCGCCAAGAATAGAAGCTTGGACCTTATAGGTAACCCAATCCTTATGGAATGTTCCCAGCTGTTTAATCTTTCGGTCCAAGTGTGTAGGTCACCAAAGATAGCACACGTAGTTATGAGTGGAATTATAGATACTGGCTGTACATATGTAAGCTAATTTCTATATAGTATTTTCAGTGGAATCAAAGTTTTGAGGTTTTGATATTTTCAGAGCTTTATGTAATTCCTCCGCTGTAGTACTGAAGTACTACTCTCTGTTCTACCGAGGAACCTCCTCACAGTTGGCAGTATGGCTATTTCAGCAATGCCGTGAATGTATCTTTGGGATGATTTCCTCTGTGGATTCGTTCAGTTCAGTGCAGTTCAGTCCTCTATGAAGATCAGTGTACCACTTTAAGCCCAACTGGGTGTACTTATTTACTTTCGTTGTTTGCCAAAACGACGGGTTTGACGAGCAAAGAGTTCAAGAAGTTGCAAAAATACGATCAATAAATTTCGGCGTTTGACCTCGTTTATTACCAACAATAAAATTAGTATCCAACAATGACACTGGAGATACTGGAAACGATGAAAACATGGATGTCCAACACAAAACCACCCCACTTCGATGGACAATCGTTAATCAGCCATCACAGATACAATATAAGAGAGAGAGAGAGAGAGAGGTCACACTCGTGAACATGATCGTCGGTCACCGTTAACCCGGTTGCCTAAATCTTCTACTAATGTTGCTTAATTAGAATTTTAGTGTCCGTTGAATTTATTTGCCTATGAAACAACAAGGGGAGGACATGCTTTTTTTTTTCCTTTGGTAAAAGGGTAGAATAATTGAATGGATAAGGATTACATGTTAACATACTTTAACATGATTTGCCTTTAGGCATTACGTTACATCAAAAGACAATAGAATTTGCATGCGGATCTCTGGGGAGAAGATACTAAATTATGTGCGATTGAATGAAATGTTGACGATAGATTGGGAGGGCTTCTTTGAAGGTTGAAGGGAGGGGTAATTTGGCAGCTTTTCAAGTGAGGGGAGCATGTCTTAACAAATTGCCCATGTCCTCTTGGGCGTGCCTAATCTTTCACTGTATATACTATATAGATACTAGTTTTGATTCTGTACTTTAAACACCGAAGGGTAGTACAATATTATTATTATTGTCAAAATACTCGTTAATGAATAGAATAGTCACGTTTATGACCCATGTCCTTACGGAAAGGATGTTGCCCAATGACACCTACGCTTCAAAAAGATGACAATGTTATATTTCGTGATATTCTTTGAAAGTAAGTGTTTTGTTGCTAACATCTGGCAGGTTTGGAAGGACAGAAATAAGGAAAGCATTGAAGGGACGATAATCAATAGTGACCTATCTCGGAAGAATGTAGTGGATTACGCACAAGAAGTGCAGACTACTTCCATCGAAAGAAAACCCCCAAAAAGTTTGAAGACTAAACTAATACGATGGTCTTCCCCTTCTGCAGGTATCTTGAAGATAAACACCGATGCAAGTATGAGACAAGAGGAATCAGGAGGATTTGGTGGCATTATAAGATATAGCAAAGGAGGACTTATTGGGCACTTCGCTATATGTAATGTTCGAGAAGCTGAAATCCATGGAATTCCTAAAAGACTGATCTGGATCAAAGATAATAGAATTGAAGCAGCAGTGGTGGAGACAGATTCCCTCACATCGAAGGAACGGATCGGATGACAAAAGGGGCTAACATCTTTCACCCCCTTGCAAACCTCATCATGGACTGCAATTATCTTATGAGAGCAACCAAAACTTCTATACTGCACGTTCTGAGGAAAGGAAACAGATGCGCGAGGACTACCTGGCTAGAAAGAGAGCCAATCAAGGGAAAGATTTTGAGCCATTGGAACACCCTCTGGAAGGACTTGTGCCATTGATTGCGGCAGATGCTGTTGGTTTAGGCAACGGATGGTTGTAATGTTAAACGGTTAATGTAGTTACCTTTCTTTTGTACCCAAAAAAATAAAAGTTATAGTGGGCTTGACGGAGCGTTCTTGGAGGTTTAGTGGGCCAGCGGCTGGTCACGGACCTAACTCGTGGGCTTACCCATGAGTTCGGGTCGTGACATCTGCAATTTACGTAGCTAACACATCATATTCCTTTTCTTTTTGCTAGATTAGAAAGGAAAAGAAGAAAATCAGAGATACAAGTTACTTCAATTGTTTTCAAGTGCAAGCACTCATATCAGCAATTAGTAGGGTTCTTATATCTATCGACCTCTTAGAAGTCCACATATTGTTCTTTCTGCTCATCTCCTCTTTTTGTAACACGGTTCCCTTTTTCTAATGCGGGTGTCTAATTGTAGCCATATCTCTTAATAGCGTGTCGACGGTCTTTCACCAAGGCATGCAAGGGGTGGTTTGTATCTCTTGCTCCATGATGAGGTGAATAGCAGTCATGGAACACACTTTGAAATGATAACTTTTGTTCAGTTTTTCTCCTTGACTATGCATAGTCCTTTGTTGATACACCCCATTTTCAGCATTTAAGACGTTGGTTGTTACTGATACTTTCACGAAATCCTTCCATGCAGTATTCACAATTAATTCTAATAGTAAATGACCCCATGTACTATATATGTACGATGTGCAATCTCCCCCCTTTACATAAAATTTAAGCCCTAGACACCCCTGCATTTAACAGTAATTGGGTACATTTGGTGGATTGGTTATGAATCTCATGAAACGACCATTATTGACCACACACCACCATACACACCATGTGCACCCAACACACAAGGGTTCCCCCTCATCCTCACTGTAGCACGCACACACAAACACGCACAAACACGCACATACAAGCGCACGTCCCCCCCCCCCATCCATACATAAACTCGCAAAAAGAAACACCCCCCAACTACTCTCAGACACCTTCTCACTCTCTCACACACCACCCACCCCCTCTCCTAAAAAACCACACATAGTCAACACATAAGCACCCAACCCCACATACACATACCCACCACGATTTCCCTTCCCCCTACGCAAGCACACACCCTCAAACTCACACACACTACTCTCTCTCTCTCTCTCTCTCTATCTCTCTCTATCTCTCTCTCACACACACACACACACAATAACAACAACAACAACAACAATGACAACAACACATCCGCACCCACACCATTGTACATCGAATACAAACATAACACCCCCCCCCCACCCCACACTGCAAGCACACATGCACAATGTGTGAACATAAGGCAGAGGTGTGTGAGTGTGCACGACGGGGTGATGGGTGTGTGCATATTTGTAGGTGTAAAAAGTTGGAAAGGGGGTGGCAAGTGGGTGCAGAGTTTGAGGAAGGGGGTGGAGGCTAGGCTGACAGGGGGAGTGTATGCTCAGAGTTGGAACCGGGGGGATGACAGAAGTGAAAATAGGTAAAAGAAGGGCAAAATTGTCAAATTTTAAAAAAAATTAGTCAATGTATGTGTTGACCATGCCTTGCCAAATTGGCTTAAAGTGTCCAATTTTTGTAAGTGTGGAGGGTTTAGTGCTTAAATTTAAAATAAGGGTAAGGAAATCACACATCATTATATATATTACAGAGGGTCATTAGTTAGTTTCTTATTATTCTACCGTAGCGACTGAGTCTAGATTTTTTCATCAATATTTATTTTGATGTAACTTGGGAAGGAAATTTCAAGTGATTAATTCATAACGTCCTTTTGGGGGATTTGAAGCGAGGGCTTGCACCTTTTTTATTCACACATGCATATATGACCAAAATACCACCGTCTTATGAGAAAATACAAACAAACCAATTAGTGGCCCATTCTGCCCCTCCTATGGGCATAAACGAAGTCGTTCCGTCGGCCACCTGAAGGGCCTGAACGATCTCACTACCAAAACCACCTGCAAAACAGTGACTTCCACAAAAACCCCACAGAGAAAAGACTGAAATCTTCGATTGGTTTACCGGTCAATGGAGAAATTGTGATCTCAGGCTTTAGCATTTGACGGACCAGCAATGGAGCGCCGCTCGCGATCTGGGTTTTGGGTACTGTCATCATTGATCGTCGTAGCTCTTTGTATAAGCCTTTGTGGGTACCCGGTTTCTGCTGAGACTCGTCGGCCCAAGAACGTGCAGGTGGCTCTTCGGGCCAAGTGGCCCGGTACCCCTTTACTCTTAGAAGCTGGGTATGTTCTTTTTTTTTTCGTTATGTTTGTTTCTTGTTTCCTTTGTTTTGCAGTATACTTTATTTCATTCTTTTGTGCTTGAATGCCTAGTTCAACGTGCTTCCTCCCTCTAATAATTTTTGTCTCAATTGACCTTTTTGCAAATTCCTGGAGTAAGACTTGAATATGCAACATTACTTACTACTTTTATCCTAGTTTCACTTGTTAGACAATACCTATTCGACAAGTAACTACTACATTTGGGTTTTCAATCAAATGTTTAATGTTCGAATTGTTTTCTAGATACTCACAAAAAGTCAAATGACAGCCATTTTGAAGCAGAGGGAGCAATTAAGGCAACGATGACTTATTTTTATTTTTTGGGAGATGGGGAGGGAGTCTTAACCGTGAATTGTGTATGCTACATTATGACGAAGCAAGCCAATCAGAAATATGGTTGGAGCGATGCTCAGTGCCTTGGCAATAGAGTCATTCTTCTGGACGACTTGCGCAGTTGTGCTTGTTGTTACATTTCTTTGTGCTTATATGAATAAATTATTTGTTTGTGGATTTTAATGGGTTAGTCAATTAATGGGTTGTTTCAGCTTTACTTATGTGTTAAGTGTTTGGATGAACTTAACGTAATAGCGCTAGGCAATGATTTTGAATTTTTTTTGGCTTCCTGATTAAAGTAAGGTTCTAAGGAGGGATATTTGTGGTGTCACGATGACTAGTATACCTAGTACTGGTATTGAGTTCTCTGGATTTTTTCTTCTTACTTACTTGGAATGTGGGTGCGTGTCAGTGTTTGTACTTTCGCTGAAAGTTTAAGTTTCTTTTAGATAGCAATGAATCACTTAAAGTTTATGAATCCCAGGAAATTTAAGGTTGTGGTTAGCAAAGGACTATAGCTAACATAATATGTTTTCCTTTAACTACAGACGACCTAAAAGTTGTAGTGCTTGAGTCACCGGTAAAAAGATCTATGCATTTTGAGTCTGAAATTTGAGTGGAACTGGATATTTGTGCAACTGCAATTTTGTTTTCTCACACAAACCTTCTCCATATTGTTATTGTCTGACAGGGAATTGCTATCTAGAGAATGGAAAGACCTTTTCTGGGAGTTCATTGAGGTGTGGCTTCATACAGAGAACAAAGACTCAGATTCTTATACAGCCAAGGATTGCTTAAAAAAAATTGTAAACTATGGGCGCTCTCTTTTAAGCGAACATCTAGCATCAGTTTTTGAATTCTCTCTAACTCTTCGATCTGCATGCCCGAAATTAGTGCTATACCAGCAATTGGCAGAGGAATCTCTTTCATCTTTTCCACTTTCTGATGATATTAGCTCTGTTGAAGGAGGCATATCTGAATCACATGAAAACAGGGAAGTGAAAAAGCCTGACTCTCTGCTTGTGGGCATGAACCCAAGAAGTCCTGGGGGAAAATGTTGTTGGGTGGATACTGGTGGGGCATTGCTTTTTTATGTCACAGAGTTGCTATTGTGGCTTCGTAGACCTGATGAACTGTAAGTTTTTCTGTATGTTTCTCATAGAAGTAATACTTTGAACTGATGCCTAGTCATTAAGTTGTCAATCATACTTTTGACAGCTCCACTATCTGTTTTTAGGGCTAGGGATACATTTCAGCAGCCTGAATTATTTGAATTCGATCACATTCATATAGACTCAAGTATTGGAAGTCCGGTTGCCATTCTATATGGAGCTCTTGGAACAGACTGCTTTAAGAAATTTCATCTCACCTTGGTGGAAGCAGCAAAAGAGGTTTCATACTATAAAACTCAAAATTATTTGTTACCTTTTTGAAGGTACCCCATTGAGACTTAAGATGTGGTGGTTGTCATGACTCAGAAGACGATTGCATTAGATATCTATGAACAAGCAGCTACAAGGTCTTGAGGTGCTTAAGCTCCTCCGTTTAGGCTAAGCAAACAAAGGAAAATGAGATCTTGGGGTCGTCGTCCTTAGGATACTATAATACCCACCTATGCTAGCTTGGGTGAGGAGGGGATGTTTGCGCTGGGTTGAACTTTGAAGAGGATCAAGGACGCAAACAGGCTTGTGAAACGCTTAAGCTCCTCCTTTGAGGTCCTTTAGTTGCAGGAAACTCCTAATATGGTGACTTTTCTCTCTCGGAAACTCGCTTTTGCGATCCCAAGTTAGGAGTTCCATGGGATCTCGTCCCAAGCTAATATGGGAAGTCGATCCCCGTTAGCTGGATAGAGATGCATGGAGAAGTGAGAGAATACCTGAAAATCAAACCCTTTTCAACTTATTCCTTGTTTCTCTCTTCCTTTAAGTCCTTAAAGCCTCTTTGGCTGTTGTTGTTGGCTATGTAAACTATACTAAAATGGTGATAATACTCTTTACATATTTATTTATTCAAGCCGCTCCCAACCTCAGACTCTTCTTGGTGCTTACGCTCCCCACCCCCGTTCCCGCTCCCGCCCCCGCCCCCGCTTTGTGCAACTAAGCCCATAGCACATTGAGATGTCTTTTGCTGGCATCCAGCTGGCGCTAGAGCAATTTGCTCTAAAAGCCTAAACTGTTAAGAAAAGGAGAAGCAATGTGTACCATGCTCTAGCATCTATGAATGCATTTCTATTTCCTTTGATTAGTATGGTTTACTGCCACTGTGTATCAAAAGAAGAAATATTTTTGGATACAAAATTGCCTGAACAGCAGTAGCCTAATTTTGAAACCTAAAAAATATGATGACAGGTCATGCTGAAAAATCACCAGAAAAAGTTGTTTCATGTTTCTTAGAATCACCTGACTCTGATGATCCCCCCGAGTTTTGATGCCTTTGTCTGATCCAGCTGGTACTGTATGTGCATTGCTGGGTTCTACTGTTCACTTCACAATATCACGATTCTTTCTTGTAATGAATGATGTTATCTGTTTTTAGCAACCCTTGGTTTTATATTACAATGCTTGCTAATAACTTTCTAAATTCACTCAGGGAAAAGTTAAGTATGTTGTTAGACCCATATTACCTTCTGGCTGTGAATCCAAAAGTAGCCATTGTGGAGCCATCGGTACAAGAGCTCCCTTGAACTTGGGTGGTTATGGAGTAGAACTTGCTTTGAAGAACATGGAATATAAAGCTATGGATGACAGTGCAATAAAGAAAGGTTGGTATATGTGAGTGGTACTCTGCTAAATATTTGAAAGTACGCAAAATACTATTCATACCTGACACTATAGAAGGTCATAATTGGTTGAAAAATGTCTCCTTGGCTTTTTGTAGAATCTGTAAACTGTCTTCTAAACTGAAATTCTATTATACTCTCTCTTATTTTTGTGTTTCTGAATTTCACGGACGTGACTCATGGTACGAGTGTCCAGGAAGAAATATCCTATGGTAATTTGTGATTGTGTCTCTTAAGGATGATGTCTATATGTTGGTTTTGCAGGTGTTACTCTTGAAGATGCTCACACCGAAGATCTCAGCCAAGAAGTTAGAGGGTTCATATTCTCAAGAATTTTGGTTTGTTACTCTGAAATGTCGTTAGCTTTTTTCAGATTACAATGCCATGCTACATAAGCTTTGCATTATGTATATTCTTGAAAACACATTCCGGATGAATCAGGAAGAGCTCCAAAAATCATTCTCGAAATATATTGCTAGAAACTGTGTTATGTTTTAGTACGTAAATCTACCTCACCTCACTCTTCCCCCAGTCTCTTTCTGGATTAGAAACATCTAGAAATATGTAAAATGTCCTGAAGCAACTGTCAGGCAGGTGCTGCTTCGTCCTGTGCCCTCTCTCTCTTGTTTTCCTTTTTCTCTTGATTTTTCCCGGGGCAGTGGTGGTTGGGGGTTGGGGAGCTAAATTTATCACAAGGTGAAAATCACTTTTTGAATTGAAGTATACCGGCTATCAACAGAAGGTGGAGCTAATATTTTCTCCTGTGTATACTCAGGAACGCAAGCCTGAGCTGACATCTGAGATAATGGCCTTCAGGGATTATCTTTTGTCATCAACGGTATCTGATACACTTAATGTTTGGGAATTGAAGGGTAATATTGGCATTACGTATATCAAACACGTCTAACAAATTTATTTAATGTCCGGCATCACCTCTCTTATTTATTTATTTTCCTTACCACAGATTTAGGACATCAAACTGCACAAAAAATAGTTCATGCCTCTGATCCTCTGCAGTCAATGCAAGAAATCAATCAAAATTTTCCTAGTGTCGTGTCATCCTTGTCTCGAATGAAGGTAAGAACTCCTGTTGCGAAAATGTATATTTGACTGATAACGGCAGAGTTTTTTCAATTAGGGGATAAAAGAAAAAGAAGAAAAGTTCCTTCCAGAGATGCATTGTTGTTCAGTTGGCTGATAAATGTGTACTTGGAAAACCTTGCAGCTCAATGATTCCATTAAAGATGAAATAACTGCAAACCAGAGAATGATCCCTCCCGGAAAGTCCTTAATGGCTCTGAATGGTGCTTTAGTCGATATTGAAGATATTGATCTTTATTTGTAATTCTTTCTCCCTGCACTTGTTTTTCTTCTTTCCTTTTATTTTTTTGAGTTTCACTCTTTGCTTTCAAATTTCATTATTAATATCTTTGGCCTTCATCTCTTTTTCTCTATTATATAGAGAATGAGAATCTTGTAGAAAGAGGAGTGTAAGGACAAGGCTAACTTCCTTCCAGAGATGCGTTGTTCTTTAGTTGGCGGAAACCTCTTAGCTCCTCTTTTGACAAAAGAATCTGGCTCCAATTTAGTCGAATGGAGGTTTGAGACAACTCCATGTTTAGCAATCCAGATAGGTTGAGATGATACTTTCTGTAGGCTCAAAGGCCACAGGTCAGCCTTGATAGGATACACATTTTGACTGGTCATAGGAGTAACAGGGTTGGCTGATATACTGGAAGAAGGTGGTTTTTATTTGCTACAACCTGTTGGTCTTCCTTTGGCGGTGGAGTAGAAGTTCAAGGCAGTTCGGAATGCTTGCTCTTGTAAACGATACCTCATTTCGTCTAAAAAAAGATCCATTTGGTTCGAAATACTGGACTTTCAATCAATCAGTAGCATTTGAAGTTGTGAGATAGAGGAATGACAGATTCGATCATTTATTTTACTCAGGGTTATGTTGGAATCTCATTTGCCTTTGTTCTCTAATATACGTCACATTTCCATTTAAACGTTTCGTCATGTCCAAATTAGATCTGTTCCCACGCTCTTTACAATAGTATAAGGTTTGTACATCAGTTATAATTAGAGATCTCCTTGTGGAACCTTTCCCATTATATATGGAGATATCTTCTGCTAAAAGATGATCCTTACTCTGATTAAAGCAAATTTACTAAGGCTTTCTATTTTCCCCACAAACTTCAGGGTAAGCAAAACAACGTAGCTGACGATTCTGCAGCTTCTTCATTACTTTTATGTTTCTATGGGTTTTGACCTGTTTGTTAGTGCTTTGGTTTCTACGAGTAATGCTTATCGAAATGAGTAAAAAACTTTAAAGGCCAAATTGTAAAGAAACTAAGATGCAATATTGACCTTCAATGTGCTTGGACACCTTTCCACCATTGAATCAATCCCTGTATGCCTTTCAGAGTGCCTGTCGGGAAAAGACCAATTATTGGCTCCAGAACTTAAGGAGCTGACAGCACTCCTCGATGTACCTTCAAACATGTTGATGCTTGAAGTAAAAGGTCATGCTCGAGTAAAGAAGAAGGTTATGAATGCTAGAGCATGATATACGTTTTCTGGTCCAATCTCTGCCACCTTAAACTTTTAAAGCAAGTAATTACCTGACATGTACTAGAGTTAGGCTCTCACAAGGTCTTCGACTCGAGTTTCCAAGCTTGCATCAATCCTCTTATATGTTTGTGCGTCGGCGAAAACTCTGTAGCTAGTTTGTGCCTTGGTGAACATGATGGGTTTGACTCTGCACATGTGATTGGGTGGACCATTCTTAGAGCATGCTATACTTCATTGGACCCTTCTCTGGTAGCTTAATGTTTTGAAGCAAGTGATAACTCTACGTGCACTTTTGATTAGATTGTAATACATGAAAGCAGTGTCGTGTTAAAAGGAATTTATCATAGCCAAACCCAGAAAGTCTCCAATTCTTCTTGGGGTGATGAGTAGAGCTTTCAGATTGTTCGTTGCCGAAGCAGTGCTTTCATCAGTTGATCTCTTGTGATGTGTCATGGAACTTATGATGCATTTGACTTTTGGCCTAAGTTTCTGCTTATTTTGAACTCTTTTGCCTAAGTTACTGCTTATTATGAACTTTTGGCCCATGTCTCTTGAGTTCCTTGTAAACAAGAGATTTGTGCGCTTCACGTGATCATAAAGAGTTATTTGGTTTGAAAATACAGATGTCATTCATTCTTGTACTTGTTCTCCTTACCAATTCTGGTTCTGGAAGGTGTTTGGCAGGCGAGAATAAGAGGTAGAAATGGAATTGTCGTCCCTACCATCTTATTACATAGCTAGACTGTGTATAACACATGCTTTTAACATGGAAAATATGGCCGCTCTTGGTGGTGGACAGGGAACGGGCTTTTTTAAGTGATGTTCATTATCCAATATTTGGATGCTAGGATTTTCCAAATAAAAACTTCCAGAGGATTGTCACTAAAAACTTCAAGAGGATTGTATTGCCTACTTCCAGATCGTTATCTAAGTGCTCGTAAAGGAGTGATGCAAACGTTTTTGGCAAATTTCTTACCTTGTGTGCAATCCTCCTCCTTAATTTTGAGCTTGGGGGAACAATGTCACTAAACACTTCTACCCTAGGAATTCAAGCTGGATACCTTGAACTTGTATGAATAGGGCTGCTCTACAGCGGAGCTTGTGACTTATGATAGCTAGTGGTTATCTTTATATTGCACATGATTACTGCTTCCTTTTCGTCCAGCTGACATGATTCTGTAAATGTTCATTGGTTCTGATTAAAATGCCATTCGTTTTTAATTTTTGGTGATTCATGCTGTTGTGCGTTCTTAGGTTGGTTGACACGGTCCATCAGGAGTTATCTCTGGGTGATCAATATTCAAAATTAAAGGTATGCTAATTTTTTACAAAATTCGGAGATGATGATAAAACCAATGGCGTGGAGACTTATTAAAGAATATTCTTCTTGAACTTCTGTTTATATAATTTAACTTAGATTGCTCTCCCCTGAAACATTTAAAGCATTTTTCAATCTAAAAACTCACGATACTACTGACTAATGAATACATGTCTCCTCAATCACATTCTGTTCTGTACCCTGGAACGAACTTATGGCCTCCAGTACCCTTGGTTCTCAACCCTACTATTTAGTTTATTTCGTGCTTGCATCGTCCTTATCACATGGTGTGCCCCGTCGGTGTTATTGGTAAAAATGCACTCTTACCAGGGAAAATGGTTTTCTAAGCAGCTTATTCTACAGGCACGCGCTCACACAGATGAATGCACATATGGGTACTCAAGCAATCCTATGTTTCAGTTTTCGCCGTGGTCAACATTATGATAGAACTCAAGTTTTTTAATAGAAATGCATGCTTATAGTTTAAAGGAATTGAGGTGTTCTCTTAAAAGCTCTCCTTACTATACACACTTTCAGCATACTTTTATAGCTCGGGATCAGTCTTTCGTTTGCCATTGTTTTTACCCGATCATGTAATGCTCTTGTTTAATATACATTGACATGATATTCACATTCTCGGAAACAGGAAATGAGAATATAGTGGTAGCTTATGGTTTTTGATGCCTTCTTCTGCTTTAGTAGTTTTAGTATATTCTTATAGTTACATTGTAAACGTTTTAGATTCCTCCAAGCGCCGTGCGAAAAATTCTATCGACTCTACCTCCTCCCGAATCCAATATGTTCCGTGTTGATTTTCGTTCTACCCATGTTCATTTCCTTAACAACTTGGAAGTGGATTCCATGTATAGGCAATGGCGGAGCAATTTAAACGAGGTGTGTTTATGTTCTCTTCAGATGCATTTAGATTTAAGGCCATCCTTATATTGTCCTAGTGTATTGATAGAGTTACCTTTTTCACTCTTGTTTCCATAGATTTTGATGCCAGTTTACCCTGGACAACTACGTTACATTCGTAAGAACCTATTCCATGCAGTTTATGTGTTGGATCCTGCTTCCATTTGTGGACTTGAGGTAATTTTGTTATGCTCCATGCAAGGCCTTGTTCCATGCAGTGTATGATATAAGTTCACAACTGAGTTACTGTTTAAATCCTTTTGAATTTTGCAGACCATTGACACCATTATCTCCTTGTTTGAGAATAATCTTCCTGTAAGATTTGGGGTGGTATTATACTCTACGAAGTTCATCCAGAAGATTGAAACAAATGGTGGTGAACTCCTGTTTGCTCCTGTGGACAATGACAGTCGATTTGGGGAAGATTTATCCAGTTTGGTATCGCTTCTTTCCATCACATTCTACTAATTTTATAACTTGGTCAATAGTTGTTATCTGCGATGATTGTCAGCGTTATGAGGAAGATAGTGTACTTAATTTGACGATTTAACTTTTTAATAATCGAGTTATAGTATCTTGTTCTTAAAACATAATTCATCTTTCCATCTCATCCTACTAGCCCTGTACAAGCTGTTGCCAAACAACGAATGCGACCCCATTTGGCTATCTCGAGCCCCATAGCATGTTTGGGCAAAGTTTGTCTTTGCCATTCATCCGCTCTCCATCTCATCTCATCAACATTTCTGGTTGGGACCAGCATCTCATACCATCAGTTCCAAGAGAATCTTATAATTTTATAAAATGAGATTATACCATTCTTAAATTCCAGTTTACCCGTTATTGATGTCACTCAGGAAAACTGCTCATTTATGGGGTACGTATTTAGCATAGCATTAGTCGAGTTATACTTGTCAAAAGCGTCAAGTTTTTGGGATACCCAAGAATAGAATTTTGGCCAGATATTCAGGGCTAGAGTATTTTTCTTATTTGCTTAATCTGGAAAATATCTGGGAATGTTGTTGTTGTTCTCGCTCCTTCTAATTGGTTCTTGTTCAGTTGTTGTTTTGATGCTTATTGGAACTTTGACATTTTAATGCAGATCATGCGCCTTTTCATCTACATAAAGGAAAATCACGGGACTCAAATGGCTTTCCAGTTTCTGAGCAATGTATGACTTGGTATCTCTATTATACTTCTTAGTGTCTACATAAAAACTTTGGCTATAAGACTTGGTTCATTACTCATAATAACATAAGTTTATGGCTTTCTTGTTTTCTTTATATATTCTGTGTGCAAATACACCAAAACTGCATGAAATGATGAAGTTAAGAAGTCTGTGACCACGCGACCAAACAAATATTTTTTGGAATATATGAAGCGTGTACTCCAAGCACAAATAACTAGATGGAACCCCCCCTTCCTAAACCTGCAAACCAAGAGGCAATAGCTGATAGAATTAACCATTTATAGCATCCGTCTTTTTGCAAATTGTGTCATCTTAAATCTGCATGGTGCTATATTTTCTAATGGTCTAAGATGATAGACTTAAATGTTGTTTCTTCCTGATTGTGAGATTGTCTAATTTTGGACCATCCTCTATTACCAGGTTCTCATGCTTGAACACACTGCTAATTCAGTTTATTGTAGTCTTTTCTCAAATGTTCTGGTGCTTCATACTACCTTATCCGCCGTTGATCTTCTGATCATATATTTCGCTATCATTAGAGACTCAAGTTTGATCTTGTTTCTTATCATCTGTTTTTCAGTTAATGCAAAATGAATCTTGCAATTTTCGTTTTTAAATTGCTATTCGTTGAGTGTTATTTCATACATATATGCAGGTAAATAAATTGCGCATTGACTCAGCAGATTCTGCAGAAGATGCTCCTGAAATGCACCACGTGGAAGGGGCATTTGTGGAGACATTATTGTAAGTTTATAAGAGAATTTATTTTTGAGTTCTTGTAAATGCTGCCTTTTGATTCATGTGTTTCTGGACTTGAAATACATTATTATTGGATTGTCTATGTGGCCAAGTGAGATCTGCCTCTATCTTATGCCGTCTATTGGTGCATTATGTTTCATATTCTCTGCATTTACAAATCCTCTGTTTTGCAGACCAAAAGCAAAATCCCCACCTCAAGACACTTTATTAAAGCTGGAAAAGGAGCAAACTTTCAATGAACTGTCTCTAGAGAGTTCCATGTTTATCTTTAAGCTCGGTTTGGCTAAACTGCAATGTTGCCTCTTGATGAATGGCCTTGTTCATGAACCTAATGAGGTACTGCCTCAACATCATCTTTAATTTTTATTTTCAGCTTTTTATGTTGAAGTTACTGTTAGCATGCTCATTTTTCTTTCCACTATACTTGTGGGCTTTTACTTATATATTTAAACTGTATGGACTTCTATGTGTTGATTGGTTCTACACATGATATCAAAGGAGTTCCTTTAATAAATACAACTTTGTTTATATTTGTGTTGCTATCATTTCTTTGATATGTAAAATACTAAAAGCCCCCAAGGAGAATTCCCTTTAGTTGCTAATAGCAACTAGGGCACACGGGTGCGCCTCGGGTGCGCCTCGGGTGCGTGTCGGGTGCGCACCCGTTAATTTCTATTTATTTTTTCATTTTCAGAAATTCGGGTGCGGCTCGGGTGCGGCTCGGATACGGTTCGGGTGCGGATCCGACACTTCGGGGTTGAAAACATAATATCCAGAAGATAATTTCGGGGGTTGATACACAAAACTTAATTTATTTGGGGGTGAAAACATAAAATGAACAATAATTACCAAATTAGGGCACACGGATCTCTCGTCTGATAGAGAGAAAGAGAGATCGCAGCCGCGACATCCCTCGACACACCGGCGACCTCCCTCGACACCGGCGATCTCCCACGACACCCACCGAACAGTCGCGACCAGCCACGACACCACCGAACAGCCGCGACCACCCACGACACCGTTGAACAGCCGCGACCACCGAAAACCTCCCTCGACCTCCGGCGACCATCGGGGACCTTCGGCGACCACTCGCGACCGCCCTACTCACCTCCGGCAGCTTTGCTTCGAAGGTATGTCTAATGTCTCCACTGTCTTCAATATTTTGTTCTTCACTGTCTTCAATAATTTTTTGAAGACTTGATTTCACACTGTCTTCAATATTTTTTTGTTCTTGATTTCTACTTTCTACTAAGACTTGAACAATGTGGAACGTGGAATGTTTTTGTGTAATTATAGTCTCAATTCTCAAATCAATTTTTTTTTTGATTTTGCTGTGACAGTGTATTTTTTTACTTGGACTATTGTGACTGTTTGTTTGATAGTTTGAACTTTGATGGAGTACTTTGTTTGTTTGATAGAGTACTTTGTTTGTTTGATAGTTTGAACTTTGATGCTATGTTGCTACTTTTGTTATGAATATGATGTATTTGGTGGTGGTTATTATGTATTTGATTTTGATGGTATTGAACTACTGTTGAATGGTATTGTATTTGATTTAGAATTTAAATGCTAGTTGTACATAGTAAAAATATTTATATATCATATATTATATATATAAAAATATATATAATATTTGCCGTATCCCCGCCGCACCCGTATCCTAAAATTTTCAAAAATGCCGTATCCGCGTATCCGCACCCGTGTCGTATCCGCACCCGCACCCGTACCCGTGCTTCATAGGTTGCTATCGTAGTTCCCAGGTTTGTGAAAAATTGTTGAGATAATATGGTGTGGTTATGTTAAGGTCTGATCCACCTACAATGGGTTAGACGACTTAAGTTTTTTTTTTTTTACCTTAAACAGGAAGCCCTTCTAAACGCCATGAATGAAGAGCTTCCCAGGATACAGGAACAAGTTTACTATGGGCACATAAATTCTCACACTGATGTCCTTGACAAGTTTCTATCAGAAAGTGGTATTCAACGCTATAACCCACAGGTACAGCATTGTACTTCGATTCCTTAACAATGTTAGATCTGCTCCTGGTATTCTTTTTGGTTTTCCAGAGAAGGTACATATTAGATGTCCTTACTTTATCTCGGATGCTAATGTAATTATACAGATTATAGGGGATGGCAAGGTCAAACCAAAATTTATATCTTTATCTGCGTCATTTATTGGGAAGAACTCTGTGCTCAGTGAGATCAATTACTTGCACTCTCCTGAAAGTAAGTTGTAGCCAAGCTAAGACTAACATGTTACCACATGCAAATCTTCTTGAATATGTAAATTTTGCATTTCATTCCTTGATATAACTTCTCTCCCAGCTATTGATGACGTGAAGCCTGTGACTCATCTTCTTGCTGTTGATGTCACATCAAAGAAAGGGATGAAGTTGCTTCACGAAGGAATACGCTACCTGGTAATCTTTTGCATCTAAGATCGTCTATCTAGCAGATGCTTTCATGGTTGTGGTTAATCTCAAGGTCATCGTCATTTACTTTTATGTTGTTCTCTTTGCCATATTATGTCAATATGGTAAAATTTTGTTATCCTTTATGTGGTTTTGTTTGTATAATGTTTAGATACTGTTTATTTAAAGCAAGTGTGTTGCAGATGGCAGGTTCTAGAAATGCTCGCTTGGGCATGTTATTTAATTCCAATCCAGATGCGGATTTGGCTAGTCTTCTATTTGTCCACGCTTTTGAAATCTCTGCATCCTCATATAGGTGTGCTAACTATTTCGTGGCATATTTCAGATTAAACTTGTCAAGTTGTCTTGTAACTACTATCTTCTTGAGTTATAATTTAGGGCAACATTCAAGTCCTTCCCCTCTAATACTGGATACATAATGTACTTGTTGCAGTCATAAGAAAAGGGTGTTGGATTTTCTGGACCAGCTATGCTCATTTTATGAGGTTAAATACATGCATGTGTCTTCTCTAGATGCTGAGAGCAATCAAGCACTTATCGATAAGGTCTCTGAGCTGGCTGATGCAAATGGGTTACCTTCTAAGGGCTATAAGTCTGCTCTCATTGAACTTTCTACGGACAAGTTGAGAAGTCATTTGGACAAGGTATTTGATTTGTGTTGATAAGATGCTTGCATAGTTCTGTGCATAAATGGGATCCTACACATATACCTATATCAGTTAACATTCTATAGACGTCGTACATCTTATTAAAAAGCTCAAATGTGCAATAGATATGCTACTTAATTACTGCTGAAAAAGCTTTGGTACATCTATAACAGATTGGTCAATATCTATAGACAACATTGTTTCATACGCTGTAATGGTAGGAAATTTTGGTTTTCCTTTATATTTGATGTTTATCACGCTATTTACTCTTACTGGCTTTCAGGTTGGAAAGTTTCTATACAGAAAACTTGGGCTTGGATTTGGTGTTAATGCAGTTATTACTAATGGAAGGGTAAGTTTAGCGTGGGCCATTTCTTCTTTCTCAGAAGTTAGACCCAGTTAACGTCTCATTTAATAGTTTTACAAGATACCAAATTTTCATCATTTTACTCACTAGAAAAAGAAGCTAAGTGGTTCTGCTGTTTTGAGTTATCTTATTACTCTGAGATCCATTCAGAAGAAAAGTTAATTTACTAGACAGTTTATTGTTTGAAATGTTTCCTGCACTCTACTCTTGTTATTGAATCACTCTTAACATCTGACAGGTGACGGGCCCCATTTTTGGCGGTACACTTTTAAGCCATGATTTGCATCTTCTAGAATCTATGGAATTTAAGCAGAGGATAAAGCACATTTTGGAAATTATTGAAGAGATAAAGTGGGAGGACATAGACCCTGACATGCTGACGAGGTTCGTTGCCTTCTTGCTCCGTTTTGACCCTCTGCTAGGAGTTGGTCACGTGGGTCTTGACTCTTGACAGCCTTTCTTTTGCCTTTTTTTTTTCTAATTTTTTGGCATTGACTTATAAAAAAGGTACAAAAAATATCTAAATCAAAATAAAATGTATATTGTCCAACCAAAAATGAAAGAACTTATTTATTTTGGGCAGTAATTATATATAATTTATGAGGAATTTATATATACCAGTAAAAAAAATATTTAACACTCAATCTCATTTAAAGTATTTTAAATTTTTTAGCCGTGTCCCGTACCTGTGTCCAACTTTTGGACGGTGTCCACGTATCCTAGAATTTCGAAAATAGGCGAGTCCGACACTCGGACAAGTATCCGATTCGGACACCGACACCGAGTCCATGTAACATAGGTTGCCACTAAAGAGGAAGAGCTTCGCACACGACATTAAGATGTTTTGGTTACTGAGAAACTAAACATGCTATGGCAAATAAATGTCATCACCACACAGTAAAAGTATTTATCTTCAATGGCTCTTGCTTTTACCAGACTGCACGATGTCATCAACGATTCTCTTTGAAAGTTGTGGTTCTTTGTCAACTAATTACCAGCCAGTTGCTTGATGTCACCGGTTGGAAGTTGAAGGATCCTCTCTCTCTCTCTCTCTCTCTCTCACACACACACACACACACACACACTCTTCGTCTATGTGACAAGTTGTCAGACGTCAGGCACCATAAAATTCACTCTTTAGTGCTCCCTGCATTCTCGTTCATGAAATTGTGTTCACGAGCATTATTTCCATTTTCTGTCATTTCCTTTTGCAGCAAATTCATCAGTGATATTATCATGTCCGTCTCATCCTCAATTGCTACTCGAGATCGAAGTTCTGAAAGTGCTCGGTTTGAAATTTTGAGTGCAAAGTACAGGTACTGATAACTTCTTTTTTAAAATTCTATTCAGGATGCTTCAGAAACATTGTTTTCCTTTTGATCCATGTTGCCAGATGTTGAAAGCATAGACCCTTTCCCTGACAGCTTAGGCTTTTAGAGCTTATATATCAGATATCTGGTTTGGAAGGTCTTGGTTTAGTGTTTCCAGCTTGCATTTGGTCTCTATCTATATGAGTGCACTTGAGGGAGTGTTAAAGCATGCATGGTTGGGTAACTTGACATTAACATTGTCGTCAAAGGGAAAGGCATTCTTAAGGTGCTAAGGTCTCCAAATGCCCGAGGCGGGAGGCAAGGCACTCGCCCAGGTGAAGTAAGGCGATCTTTGTTTGTACAAGAAAGTGCAGACAATATTTTTATTGTGAAAATAATTCAAATAGTCATTTGACACCATGTCCCCCAAATAAAATGAAAATGATACGTTAAATATTAAAACATCCATCACTTGAAATATTGAAGAGTTGATAATAAAAAAGTAACAACAAAAACTACAACATAGTTCAGCACACATCAAAGTGAAAAAGAAAAAGAAAAAGAAAAACTGCAAATGGCATTTTAAATATCATCTTTACCCAAAAAAAAAAAAAGAAGAAACACAGCAAAAGGAAAAAGAAAATTATTTACATTTGCATGGTGTCATAGAAAGAAAGAAGAAAATGAGGAAAAGGAGAGAAGTTTAAAGCAGGAAACAGAGAATTAAACAGAGGCAAGAAGAAAAGAAAGGAAAAGATGGAAGAAGAGTAAACAAAGGAACACATATTCTCCTCTTCTGCTAGTGGCTGCAGCTTCTTCGCCTTTTCTTGGAGTCAATGGCTGCTTTGATTTTCATGGATCTGGGGTTAGGATCTTACTTATTGGCCTTTTCTTTTCCTTTATTTTGTTTCTTAGATGATTGACCCTTTGACTTCCTTTTTAAAATTCTTTTGCACTTTTAAGTAAGGGTTTCTCAACCAGATGCGACTTTTGGCTGCCTTACTCCTTTTATCTCCTCACGCCTTCTCCAGGAAAGGCGTACGCCTCTTTGAGCCACCTTGCCTGGGCCTGGGCGAGGCGCTGTAGTGTCGTATAAGTCATCTCTCACCTGAGGCAAGCGCCTTAGACGTTTTTGACAACAATGAACACTACAATTTAAACATTTTAAAATGCTTTGGATCCTTAAACTTCAACTGAAGGGTGGTACAGTGAGCAAGGGTCCACATCTTTGCGTGAGAGCAACCTTACCATTGCTCCAGGGCTTGCCCCCACTTTATGGTCACTCTCATTGTAGGGAAAGAATTCCTATAGATTATCTCACATACAGTCCTCACAAGGGGAGCGCTGCAATATGATAAAATTGCGATGGATGGGGAGTTTTTTCTGACTCTGCCTTCAAAAGTTGTAATTTGGGTCTACTTTGAATATTCTGTATCATTTGCGTCATTTCGCATTAGTTATAGTTTTTTTTTTTTTTTTGAGTGGTCTTTCTTCTCCAATGTCTCCTTTTATTCAGGTGCTGTCTTGTTCCTACGGTGCTTAGGCCCTTTTTGTTTGTTGACATATACTTGCTGCGTTGATGGCCGGAGCCTCTTCCTTTGTTAATACATTATAATTTTCCAAACATAAAAAGAAAACAAAATACGGTTCTTGCATTGCCTGTCCATACATTTTCCTTAGTTTAAGTTATTGTGCTGAGTTGTGCTTACTTGGGTACTTGTGTGTTTTGACACCTCTTTGCCTTCATAGCTAAGAAGCACGGATGCGGGTGCGGATACGCGGATACGGGATTTTTGAAAATTTTAGGATATGGGTGCGGCTGGGATACGGCAGATTTTATAAATATTTTTTTAACTATATACCCTTATATATGTAAAAAGGCATAAATATTCCAACTAAAATAGTGAGAGTTTATTAAGTTTAATGGGTTGCTTCTTAAATTTGGAAGTTTTCAACTAAATTAGTGATAATTTCTTAAGTTTGGACTGTTTTGTAAATATTGAAATTGTATAAGTGAACACAATGAAGTTGCATATGTAATATTATTATTTCTTTGAAATATTGGGGCTGATTTAAAACATAAGTTGATAAGTGGGTTCAAAAATGAAATGGCAGAAGTCTTTTATATCTGTTGACTTCAGCCACCTCGATAACATCGATGCACATTTTCTCCTTTCTCCAGCCACAGAGCTGCACGGCGCCGCAGCACCACACGCCACCTTTTATATCTGTTGACTTCAGCCACCTCGATAACATCGATGCACATTTTCTCCTTTCTCCAGCCACAGAGCTGCACGGCGCCGCAGCACCACACGCCACAGCACCACACGCCGCAGCGCCGCACTTGGTTCGCCGGTCAGATCTTCTCCTTCTCCTCCTCCTCTGTCTTCTTCGTCTTCTTCTCTCCGGTCTCCTCTCTCCTCTGTGATTCCTTGCCGGTGGTCGTTTGAGTCGCTGGTGGTCACAAATCTGCACATTGGTCACAGATCGCCGGTGGTTAGAGGCCGGATACGCACCCGAGCCGCACCCGGTATTTAAGAAATTAAAAAATTTTCAATAAAATCGGACACGCACCTGACACGCACCGCACCCGCACCCAACACGTATCCGGTGCCGGTGCTTCACCCCAAGTGCCGCACAGGTGCTTCATAGCTTCATAGTATAAGTACTTATTGAAACAGAAATTATAGTTGTCTGGGCTGCAAGCTCTAAGTAAGAATCGTAAATTGCAGATGCTGGTTGAAGAGACCGCATTGCCAATTACATTTAAATGGATTAGGTGATAGAATTAGCCTTAAACCAGACTTGCTAACTTTAACCTTTTTCTTGCAATTACTTTCTTATGACTTTACAGTTGCTAAACTCGTAATGGATTTTCATCATTGCAAGTTGTCAAACAGTCACTTTCGTAAACATTGTATATGAATTTTAAAGGCATGTTATTCATTTCCTTTTTTCACGTCTCCTTGTTTCCTATACTCCTACTTGTTGCTGAACATGATTTTTCTTACTTGTTGGTAATTTTTCTCTTACGAGATTTCGTGCTTCTAACTGGCTGATAAAGATATGAATATCTATAAACAATTTCATCTACCATTCTTATGGTTGTTCTGCAGTGCTGTTATTTTGAATAATGAAAATTCTAGCATTCATATTGATGCCGTTATTGATCCGTTGAGTCCTTCTGGTCAAAAGCTGTCTTCACTTTTACGGATTCTGTGGAAAAGCATTCAGCCAAGCATGAGGCTTGTACTCAACCCATTGGTTAGTTCATTGTTCTTGGTGTACTTTTTGTTTAATACCTTTAAAGCATCTGATTCCCTTTTGCAGTTGTGAGCTGATTCCAGAAACCATGGGGCTACTGATTGTTGGAACTTTAATTCGCTTCATTAGTATAGAAACCCATGATTCTGATGTGATTTTTGTTATGTGGAGGACCCATTCCTTACTTGTACTGACAAAGACATACTATTCTCCAAAGTGAGTAAATTTGTGCGTTAACAGAAGGTAATTTTCAAGGAAAAAGTTAGTAGAAGAAGAAACATTGAAGAAACTAAACAGAGAGAGCCATATTTGCTTCTCTGCTCCTATTGGTACTAGAGATTGTGCTTTAGTGCTTTTTGTAAGCATGAGACTCCCTCTATTACATTAAACATAGAAACAATGTTAGGCTGTGCCGGTTAAGGGGTACGGTGCCTCAATGGTGCACACAAGGACTCACTTATTTTATACCATGCATAAACGTTTAAGGGAGAAGAAGAGCAGAACTGGAGAACAGTGTTAAGAAGTGCCTCCCAAAGGGGAAGCCAAATAGATTTTATTTTATAATAAAAACAAAAAGAGTAAGACGTAGGTTGAAATGTTCTGCAAGTCATTCGGGCCGAGGCCCATTCTTCTCTCTATGTGAGCAACAAAAACTAAGTGGAAGCACCTCATGAGATGGTCCAAAAATGTCCCTAAGTTGCATTTAGTGATGTAAACCTCTTTTTTATCGGAAGGTTATGAAGGTTACATGAACGGGGTGGTTTTTTAGTGGACGAGTTGGAGTAAGGTTGTACACATTTGTTTTGCAGTGATCCTGTATGTATACAGTTCTTGTACCTAACTGATTGGGAAAAAATGAAGTAAAATAATGATGTAGTTTAAAATAGTAAGCGGAGCTACTTGGTTGGTTCAATTGTGATCCAACTTAAACAGAAGAAATCACCCCAGTAGCTAAAAGTCTGATGGATGTAAGAAAAAAGTTCAAGAGAATTAGCTGCTGATGTTAAAAAGCTGGAAGTTAGCTGTTTGTGATGGAGAAAAATTACAAAGAACTGACTTGGAGCCATAATGTAAAAGAAATTGGAAAAGTTATTGCTTAGAGGCCATCTTTTTTTGATCTTGACATTATATTTATTCTATTTATGGGCAGATTTGTCAAAACTTTTTGTTAGACTAGTTTTAGTGATACTTTTATTCCAGGAGATGATTGATTTTCTTGGGATTTATGAGCTAAAAAAGGTTGAAGTTAGCTGTTTGTGATGGAGAAAAATTACAAAGAACTGACTTGGAGCCATAATGTAAAAGAAATTGGAAAAGTTATTGCTTAACATGAATGCCAGTTGTCTGGGTTAGCACTATTAATCCCCCCTCCTGCGTGCGCCCCCTCCCTACGGTTTTTGGGATTATTACTGGTCTACCTTATTACTGGAGAATTTGGTTCATTATATATCCCTGTCAGCGATGTGATTACTATCTTTTGCTCTGTTATGGAGTGCATTAATATGGGCCACTATGTTAATGTAATGCCATCAGGTGCCTCTTCTGGTTATCTTATTCAGTGGAACTTTATTTAGTGCAAGGAACTAATACATACTCTTTTCATGACAGAGTTCCCTTGTCGATCTTCCCCTGAAAAATTACTACAGATATGTTGTACCAATGATGGTACTATCAATTATTCTCTTCTACTTTGTTTTAAGCTCATATATATGATATGTGTCTATCTGAGTTTTGCCATCAAATTGCAGGATGACTTTAGCAGTTCTGATTTGACGGTATATGGTCCTAAAGCATTTTTTGCGAATATGCCACTAACTAAAACTCTCACCATGAATCTCGATGTTCCTGAGCCATGGCTTGTTCAGCCTGTTGTTGCAGTGTATGCCCTATTGATTTACTTTGTTATTGTGCACAAAAATTAGTAAAAATTTATTTTGAGGTAATTAAGTTTCGGATAATCCCTCAAGTGTTTATGTTTGTATTTTTTTTTTATGTTTTTAAATGTATCAGCCATGACTTGGATAATATACTGCTTGAGAACCTTGGTGAGACTAGAACGCTGCAAGCAGTATATGAACTTGAAGCTCTTGTTCTAACTGGTAAAATTTTGTTCCCCTGATGTGCAGGTTTAGTAGATTTTATATCTAATATTTGGGACAATGAATGCTTAAGGGCTACATAAACTAGTGTTGATGCTCCCCCACCCCCCACGAACAATACAAGAAACTGCATCTTTTAACACATTCTTTCCATCTGTTTTTATCGTGCTGAATTATGAACGACTATAATCAGGTCATTGTGCTGAGAAGGAGCATGAACCTCCCCGAGGCCTTCAGCTGATCCTTGGAACTAAGAGTACACCCCACTTGGTTGACACACTTGTGATGGCCAATTTGGGTTATTGGCAGATGAAAATCTCTCCTGGGGTTTGGTACTTGCAGCTTGCTCCAGGAAGAAGTTCTGAGCTCTATGTTTTGAAAGAAGACGGTGATGGGAGTCAGGGCATGCTCTCAACGAAACGTATCATCATAAAAGATCTGCGGGGTAAACCGGTTCATCTGGAAGTGTTGAAGAAAAAGGGCAAGGAACATGAAAAGTTGCTGGTTTCCTCCGATGACAACAGCCATTCACATAAAAAAGTGAGTGACCTATATTGTATTGATTATGTTTCCTTTATTCCAAGTCCAAATTAGATTCTGAAGTTGTGTAACCTTAGGCATTCTGGTGGATATCATGCAGGAAACTCAGAATATTTGGAACTCTAATCTTTTGAAGTGGGCCTCCGGCATTATTGGTGGCAATGAGCAGTCTAGAAATCATAAAAGCACATCAGGGGTGATTTTCTTTCTTTCTTTTCCTAAACCCTAATAAGATATGTAGACCATTACCTATAATTATTCTTGGTTTACTAAGCTTAACACATTTCAAGCAGGAGAACGAAGCCAAGAGTGGACGTGGAAAAACAATTAATATATTCTCCATTGCATCCGGGCACTTGTAAGTTTTTATTTGCAGTTCTAGGAGGAACATTATATTGCTGATGCAAATGATAAATAGTAAATTAAGTCTTGTTTGTAGCTGTGAGCTAACGCTTTAAACAAATAGTTGGAAAGAGATTGTGGTTCTTAAATGAAATATACGCGTAGACCAGGGTGCTGAAAGGACCCCTTTGTCAGTCTTTTCTTCACAATTTTGTTTTATGGTTCAAGACTTCCAAGTAGGGACGGCTTCTTATCCCGCCAGTTGCCAGCGGTCCTCTCCAGCTGTTGCTTTTCTTTCCCTTTAACTAGAATAGGCCATAAGGCTCTTTTAATTTATCAATTTGACCCAACTTGATATTGAATTTATTTTCCTTCGTTCCAATCATTCAAATGGGAGTTTTTTCTAATCCAGAACTAGTGGAACGATCCTCAGAACTCTTCATTAATACAACATCCTATTTATTTCCATTCATTCACTTTCAGGATCACTCATGGTCTTTCACCTTTGTAATTTCCCTTTTTATGGTTAACATCTGGACTTCATCTCCTTCGGCAGGAATTGTGTTACATTTTATCTCAATTTAGAACATCTGTAGCCAGCGTTTCCTGGAGATGAAGGCTGATTAAAAAGTGGGGGGGGGGGGGGCAGGGCGGGTCGCGGCCCCGGGGGGGGGGGGGTGCAGGGGTGCGGGTAGGCTGATTAGAACATCTCTCGCCACTGTGACCTCCACGTCACAGTGGAGCAATCGTACTGTTGCATGTCTGTTGAGTATTCATGCACCCACACCCAGTATTGGATCTTCTTTAGCAGAGGCTTCCTGTTAGCACCCACCCAGACCGGAGTTCAGCCAATATAGCATACATTTTTATTTTGCTCTATTAATGTGACAGCCAAAATATGGGGGAAATAAAGGAATTTGAAATGGATGTTAAAGGCTACTTTTTTTTAAAGAACTTGGCCAGTACAATAGGTAAAGCTAATAACAGGAACAGATATTGTGCTCTTTTTTTTCCCATGAGTGGACGGAATCAAATTGAAGTAAGCTGTTGAAACTTGAAAGCATGGGCTGATTATGTCGGGCCAGAAGTAGATATATTTCTTCTTCTTTTCATGTTACATCCCTTTTCACGTGAAAAGCAATCTTCCTTCTGTTTTCTAATCTCTTTGTCACATGTTCTATTGTAGATATGAACGGTTTCTGAAGATCATGATACTGAGTGTCTTGAAGAACACACATCGACCCGTAAAATTCTGGTTTATAAAGAACTATCTTTCTCCACAATTCAAGGTTTTGTTATGACGTGCTTTCATTTCTATTTCTTTTTCCTTTTTTAGCTTTTCATTTGTTATTTCAAGTCTATCTGCAGAAAAATTTGGAATATCTAACATGCATATTTTCTTGGTAATGGTTCTTTATGCAGGATTTAATTCCGCACATGGCACAAGAATATGATTTTGAATATGAATTAATAACGTACAAATGGCCTAGTTGGTTGCATAAACAGAAAGAGAAGCAGAGAATCATTTGGGCTTATAAAATCTTGTTCCTTGATGTTATATTTCCACTCTCTCTGGAGAAGGTATTTTGCATATTCTGCGCTAAATACCATGCTGCTTGGCTTTAGTATAGTGGTAACCATGTGTGACGTACATCCGCAGGTTATATTTGTAGATGCGGATCAAATTGTCAGAGCAGACATGGGAGAACTTTACGACATGGATTTAAGAGGAAGGCCTCTTGGATATACCCCCTTTTGCGACAACAATTTGGAGATGGATGGCTACAGATTTTGGAGACAAGTATATACAATCAAATTCTTTTTCTTCCCCCGCCCCACTCCAACTCCCTCTCCCCCAGCCCCGAATCCTCGCAGCTTCTCTCTCTCTGGATATCAGGACTTCATGCACTATTGCTGCCTAAATTTGTTTATCTTCTTTTGAACAGGGTTTCTGGAAGGAACATTTACGAGGAAGGCCATATCACATAAGGTTATATCAGTATTCATCAATCACATAACTGATATCGTAATAATATAGAAATTCTTGCTAGCCTTACGCCTGCCATTCAACCTACAGTGCTTTATATGTTGTCGATTTGGTCAAATTCCGAGAAACTGCAGCAGGCGACAATTTGAGAGTGATCTATGAAACTCTAAGCAAAGATCCAAACAGCCTCTCGAATCTTGATCAGGCAAGTGAATGTTCCCATATGCGGTTATTTGCCCTTTTCTCTTGCGCCTAAATGGTAATTTAATAGTGCGTCTGGTTGCTCACGTGAGCAGAAGATTATTCAAACTTTTCCTTCTCTAGATTGATGGTGAAATTCTTGAAATTTGCCCAAGAAATATCCATGCACTCCTTATAGTGCTTTCTTCTGTAATCTTAAAAGGATAAGAAGAGACCTAATGCCCCAGCTTGTCCTTGCAATCAAGTTCACCATTCATGAAAACATCTGCTTTTATGAACTTTGGTTTGTGTTGAATCTCTACTCTTCAAGAATGTTGTCGCTCTCTGATGGAAGTTTAGACATGTTTTGTGTTCCTGAATATTGCAGTGGCCTCTTTCAATTTTAATGGACATCCGCATGCAATCTCTCTCTTTTTCTTCTTTGCATTCATTAATCTGTAAGCAACCGGTTGTATTTCAGGATCTCCCAAACTACGCTCAGCACACTGTACCAATTTTTTCACTGCCACAAGAATGGCTATGGTGCGAGTCATGGTGTGGTAATTCCACTAAATCTAAAGCAAAAACCATTGATCTCTGCAACAATCCCATGACCAAGGAGCCGAAGCTTCAGGTGACTCGTAATCCTCGCTTTACTCACCACCAGTTCCAATCATTTCTTTCCTTTATCGTTTATTTGTTGATCCTTTTTCCCACTCTTGTCTTAATGTTTGCTATACATTATTCACCCAGGGTGCCAAAAGAATAGTTGCTGAGTGGCCAGATCTCGACTGGGAAGCAAGACACTTCACTGCAAAAATCTCAGGTGAAGATGTTGGTCCCCTGGAACCAGTGGCGTCCCAGAACTCCGTCAGTGACCCTCCATCAGAAGACAAGGAATCTATGTCAGAGTTGTGAGTGTACGTACCAGCTATGGCTTTCAATCTTCTAAAGTTCATTGTTCCATTACCAACTTCTATACATCAAATTTTTCGGCCCAAGGAAGACCCACGAATGCAACAGCGGATAGCTTGATCCAGAAACAACCCAAGAGATGTACGTTAACTGAAATAGATACTTGAAGGAGATTATCGGGGCACTAAATAAGAAGGGCCCTTCTTAGACAACTCCATTTTTTATATCGGCAACATTCATTTGACAAGACTCCGTTTTTTCCTCTTTTCAGATGGTAAACGCAAGGTCTCGGCCAGCACTAAATTTTGTTATGGGCCGTAGGATATATTCAATATGACGCACACTTCTAGTCAATAGTGAGAAAATATGTACTTTGCTCAGCTTTAGTAATATCAAAACCTAACAAAAACATTTGATATGCTTTGCTTATTGTCTTCTCTTTGCTTGTAATCTGTGTGGAACTATGCGGTCATGTTACTGGTTGAGATCCGTATGGAAGCTAGAAGACCATGTCATTACTTCAGATCCATCGTCAGGTGTCATCGGTCTGTGCAAATGATGAGATGGATCCGATGGGGGCTTCGTAGGGTCGCTGAAGGCTTTGTGCCATTGTTATCAACTTGTTCTCCCGAATCCTTCGCCGCAAGAGCCGCGACATTGCTGACCAGTTGGGTACCTTACAATACAAAAAAAACCAAAAATGCCCAACGATCTCTGCTTCCACTAATCCGTCTCATTTCAGTGATGTTTCATCCCTTCTTGTGTGAAACTAGACTCTCTACGTATGTAATCGCCTGAAGACCAGGGCGGTTGCCGATCATCGGTATGCATCTCGTCATTGTGTTCGTTTCGGGGCTGTATTTGACTAGTCTACTTCTGTTTACTACCATTAGAACTTCGCCATTCTGTGTACAAGACAGCAATCTTCGAGGGAATGTACTACCGTGGGATGACAAATAAGCAAGACCATATTCTATGGTGAGAAAAAGGGAAGTAGGTTAGAAACATGTTTACTATCCTTTTTGTTTTGTACTCCCTACCACGCTAACCACATCTTCTTTGTCGCCGGAAGATCAACACTTGCGGGTAAAGTTTGTGAAAAAAATATTGGGGGGTAAATTTCATTTTTTTTTCACATAGATGTGTGTGAATATTTCTTTTACTCGTAAAATATATATATATATAAAGGTATATACATTTTTTACTTGTTCCATAAAGTAAAAACTGAAGCTTGAAAATATTATAGATTACAAATATAGCCATTTACTAGGTTTCTCATTATTCTTTTATGGATAAGCATACCGTATTCCAAATAGCAGAAGTCATCGATATATTCCTTCTACTAGATCTGTTCATTTTCTCTCATTAACAAGGCTACGGCAATTTGAAATAGTATATATACACATATTGTGATTACCAAAAGTTATGGTGGTGGTTGAGGCGGTAGTGTCATATTGACCTGGTGTTGGTGGTGGCACCTTAGCAATGGCATAGGTGATAATAGCATTGTTGCTAGCAGCGGTGGTGATGGTGGCAACGTGGCGATAGGCTTTTGTAGTAATCACATATTAGTGACATCGGTACTGGCCGTGGCAGTGGGTTTTAGTGGAGCAAGTGGTGGTGGAGTATCGACAGATTTTCTTGCATCGAGCACCCCAGCTGTGGCAATAAATTGACGTTCATATGGACTGATCTGATGTTCCTTCGTTATGCAGTTCCTATCCTCACTTTGAACCATTTTTTGGGGCCAAATTATATCGGGTAAATGTTGCCGCTAAAAATCATCAGCGGCATATTTATGACGCCACTAACTTTCAAATCATCGCTAAACATATTTTAGATATGCCACGAGAAACTTGTAGAGGCTGTGAAAATTAATAGTCTAAAACTCGCGACAATTGACCAAAAATGCCAGAAATGAACAAAGTCTCAACTTTTTAAGAAAGTGTCGACATGGATTACAAGTGCTAACAACAGAAATATCAGACCCTGTCAAATTCATAGTCTAATCCCGCAGCAATGAAATACCTCTGAATCTCAAGCAGGCTCGTAGCAGCAACCTGTTTATATTCTAACTTCAATGCCCTCTTTTAACAAGTGCTCTTTAACAGACTGAATAGGTACCTGCAACAAAAATACCGAGTAATCTACAGATCAATATTCATATGGAAAAAGAGTTAAACAAATACCGATCAATATCCGAGGTAATCCACCTAAAATCGTGAGTAACTCATGATATACAAGAATAAATGCTTGCTGCTTGGTCCAGTTTGAAAAGAAAAGGCTAGCCCTGGTGCCAAAGTATATAGCTTTTGCCAAAGCAGTGTACAATTTCAGAAGCAGGTGGTACAACCACCCTAAAAGCAAACATTGCTTTGGCAAACGTCAGAATTGCTTTTGGCAATAGGGCCAGCCAGAGAAAAACTTAACATATTTGCCACTTCTATTGGCTGATTATGTAGGCAAAATGACAACGCGGCACAATCAATAAACTGTAGCAGCACATAAAACAAGCCTGAATTGCACTGCACATATAATAGAATAGAATACAAGTGCTTTGACATCAGATTTGATCTTACCTCCTTCCGATGGAAAATACCAGCAGCAAGGGCTGCAGACGCATTCGTCTTGCTGAAAACCTCAGAGAAGTGTTCAACTGCTCCTGCTCCACTACTTGCAATTACTGGAATGCTCACGGCATCTGAGATCATCTGAATGAGATCTATATCGAATCCCTTTCCTTGACCTGAAAAGACACACATCAGACAATTACCAATAGCTAGAATGAAAGCAACATACAATATACTTCCTTCAGGAACACCATTTAGTTACCAGGTAAAGAAAACCAAAACAGAAGTTTGAACATTGCCAGGATGCTAACGAGAGGAAAAGGCAGCATAACTTTAGATTAAACTAGGAAACTATGCTCATGAACACACCATAAATTGACATTTTCAACCAATTTGACAGTTAATATAAACTTCGCCGAGTGAAAATAAGATTGAACAGAAACCACAATAAATATAAAAAGTTCAAAATCCGCATATACAACTACCACACAATGAACTGGCTTTTTATTATACTCTTAAAGCCGTTACGATATCATGATTTACTGATGTTTAATAGCTCAAAAGAGGGTTTGAGGAATAATAGTATAGACAAAGTGTAAAAGCAAGCAGGAAAACATCACTTTACCATCACAGTCTATGCAGTTTAACAGTATTTCTCCAGCTCCCAGCTCCTCAACCGCTTTTGCAAGCTCATACGCTCCAATTGGTCGACCCTCCCGCCCTCCATTTACCTTTATGAATGTCATAAGAAGTTATTTAGGTGCCCAAGGAAAGAAGAAACTAGCACCCATTGTTCTAAGTGAAAAACCCAGAAGTGAAGCTTTCGCATCCCAAATACAATCACGCGCATAAACCTTATAGGTAGAAATTTTCTGGCAGTTAGTGACGTGACAGATTAATTGATGCACAAATATGCCAATAACTATTGACAACGTGAACAGATTGGAACCAAAATTGTATAAAATACGTCATAGGGGAGCCCATGCACAGCTGAACTATCCCCCCTATTTACACAAGAAGCTGTCGAGGAACATAGAAGGTTCATAGGAGCCTCAGCCCAAAAATGCTAAAATCGAGTCTTTAACCTATAGACAAGTCTTCACTTAAATGCCTTCTTATTTCTCTGGGGCCAAACACGCTTTTCTCTACTCCTCAACTTGTTCAAAGACCAGCATCGAAGGAATTCAAGAATTGACCTCGGCATGACACAGACATGCATTCATTTTAAACTAAAGACAGCTGTGTGCTATTTTCATCCAAAATGTTTACACATCAGTGCTTCTGCTACCAACGTTGGGATATCAGTAGCGAGTAGCCTCATTAGCCAAGTTTGCACCCTCCATGGTCAGTACTCGTGACAATTTCAGAAAATACCTCTTAACACCATTTCCGAAATCCACAATCCTTTTTTACCTTAAATTTCTTTTAAACATTGTTAAATGGTCGGGCAACTAGCCATCGTACATCTCTTGTAGCACCAATTTGAAGCAAACTTGCAGGAAATACATAGCTTAGAGATCGGGATAAGCAATTAAATACAGAGAAACTGTAAGCATAAAACACTTACTGTGCACTGATACCAGGCATATTCTTCGCCATTTGGACCTGAAACGAATATAAAACACTTTTGTCTACACTGGCTACGAAAAATATGGACTATTTACATTGCTGAGGACGGCCAGAGAAGAGAACACTACTTCCCTATGAGTCTTGCATGCACCATTTAATATATTCCACAAAGGAAATTAAAAATCAAGAATATTGCACAATTATCCTTACCAGGGTTCCTCATTCTAGTAGCCTTGAATTTGACATCATCTGGATTCCTCAAATACACCCTGCGAGGATCAATGCTGACAACCACTGCCTGCAACATGAACAGTAAATCAACTCATTGCAGATGCACTTACCTACCTTAATGTATCCTCCAGCATATCTGCATACCTATCAGTCCCAGTATAAAATGCATAAGAGGATGCTTGAAAGGGGAAGGATGGAGATGGATTTGAAATTTTAAATCAGCGCACTAGGCAGAGTCAACTTTAGATTTGGTTTCTCAATCAGGTTTACTAAGGTCAAGCATCTCTTTTTAGATGCCAGCTAATCTCTTATATAGCATTACTTAGTAGCCACATTCACTGCATGCAGAGGACTCATGCATCGACTTCATGAATATTCACCAGAAAATAATTTATAAGGAAAGGATGCATACATTGCAGGGAATAGGGGAATCACCTGATTTCCATAGACTCTGGAAATTTGTTCTAAGCTGCTCTTTCCAGTTTTTACCTTTAAAAGGAAATTTAAAAAACATAAGATGAAAATGTGCTACATGAGTGTAACATACATAAATATATAGACACATCCACTATACATGTATGTATACATAATGTGCATAAATGTAAAAAATGAATGGATCTAATATCAACATGTTTGAGAAGTGCAGCATACTCCAGTTTTTAAAAATTCTTCTGCAGCATATACAGCATCACTCCCAATGGAAATCTTGTCCGCACCAGATCTGAAATATTCTGAGGCAACTTCCAAACTTGAATAGTACCTGAGACATTAGTGCCTTAGGGCTTAGACATAATGTTCATGTAATTAGCTCACTGCAGAATTATCAAACAATATTATCTAAGAACCTAGGCACCTCATATAAGATACGCACGCATCAGATAAATTCAACAAATGACATACTAATAAAGTGACAGTTCACAAAAACATTAGGCAACTAGTAGTACCTTCCATTCCCATCAGTAAAATCTCTAATACCACCACCAACTGTAAGTGGTACAAAAACATTCTCTGATGTGTACCGCAATATCTAATAACCAAAAACAACCACAAAATTAGGTCGAACATACACTACACTAAAACAAGATACTAAATGCAAAAGCATATTTTCCCCAATATGGAAATCTAAAATGAAATACGTACTCATCGACACACCTGCAACATTAGTAGATCGTCCAGAGGGAAGGCGCGGAAACCAGTAATGTTCAAAAAGCTAACCTGAAAAAAGAATGTCAAGCTTCAAAAGCCAAAACCTACATGAATCATCCACTTGTACTAGAGTTACAATTTTATAGCCAAAATCAGGGGCATACCTCATCAGCCCCATCTAGATAGTATTGCCCAGCAAGTTCAACAGGCTTGCCCAGGTTTCTCACCTTAAAAGAGACAACATGCATGCATTGTAAATAAGAGGGAAATATCTCTGAGAAAGAAGCTTTTTAGTAACCAAGGAGGACAATGACGAAATCAATTTCATAGGAGCCACGTAAATGACACAGACATAATCATGAAGCAAGATTATTTTTAAGATACCCTTTCTCGAGTGCGCAAAACATCCATCAGCATGGACACGTTATGTCTAGAGAGGAAAAAAGCGAAGAACTATCATTGGACTTACACATTATATCAGATGCTATCAACGAGGACATCTGTGTCTATAAAAACACGTGGTGGCAGAACAGAGTGCATAATTGCAAAATTGTATCGAAATGCATTTAGACAAAAAAGCCTAGTGGCATTGGAGAGAACAGGGAGAAGTTTTCCTCTTGGGGAATGGGTGCTGGGGCAAACTTTCAACTCGGATACCGGAAATCAGGCAGGATGAATATCTGAGTTTAAAAAAAATGGAAACTTTCAGAGCTAGCAGAATGTGATTTGAAATCTATACTACCTATAAAAATATGAATCTTGTAAATCATTTTATTCCATTTTTGCCCTTCGTTAATCACTTCAATAACAATCCTACCCTTTCATAAACGCTATTATTAATTACTAATTTTGTAATCATTTTCGATTTTACCTTCCGTTAGTTATTTCAATGACAACCCTATCCTTCCCTAATTAGTTTTTTTGTAATGCGTTTAACGAACATTAGGTCATAAATTTAATTTACACCTACATTTACACATTAGAAAACAAAATGCGTGGTTGCAAAAAATATATTTACGTGTATGTGTACACAACCTATAAAAGTATGAATGTTGTAAATCATTTTTGGACGATTATGTCCTCCGTTAATTATGTCAATTACAATCTTACCCTTCTTTTATTACTCCCTTTTGATGAAATTAAAAGAACATTGGGTAATGAATCTATTCTATACATTGAAAAATGAAAAGTGTGATGAGAAAGAAAAAAAAAGAACAAAAAAATTCATTTATTATTCTCTTTTTAATTTGGTTAAAATGAAATAAATATTAGATAACTGGTTAATGAGAACAGTTATTTTTTTCCTTACATTTTTAGGTTAGCAAATAATTAACCAATTGAAAAACTAAAAAACAGAAATAAAACAAAGAAACTAAATACGTGAATAATCAGTTAAGAAACAAAAATTGTGGAAAAACAAAAACAGGAAAAAAAAACGAAAAACTGTTAAATATGAATTAAAAAACAAGGCTTAAATATGGTGCCAATTTGAACTGAAAATATGTCTGGTTATTACAGTTGAAGATCGGGTGTTTTGGCGTTTCTTACTGATGAAATACAAAGCACTCGATCTTAAAAATTACAAATCTTAATCATAAACCAATTTAACATATTACAAAAATAAAGGCGCAAATTCATTCTTTTAATTTCTCCATTTGCTTTTATTTTTAGCAGTACCATCAAACAATTCTTCAATCCATAAGACTATAAAAAATATTTTCAAACATTGAACTGGTTACAATTACGAACATCAAATATACATTTTCTTCTAAAACAAGTCACAAAAGAAATAAGAACATAATTGAATTACATTATTTTGATCCCAAAAAAGAAAATAATATCACTTCAAATATTACTCTCGAGTCTCGACTATATCTACGTACAACGCACGTGCTCTTAACTAGTGAATTTAAAAGTCTTAAAATGAATGCCCATGTTACCTGCTTCTAGGACAGATATCACCTCTTAACTTGTTAACATGATTCGTCTTTTCCCATTGTCTTCTCTACGCTTAACCTTTCTTTTCAGTATCCAAATTCTGGATCTCTTTTCATCATTTAACCCTTCATACTCCCATATTACACAGAACGTTTCACGTGCCAAACAATGAATATGGACGTATATTAAAATAACATCACAAGTTTTCCCATACCTCATTCTCTTTTGTATCTTTTCAGTATCCAAATTCTGGATCTCTTTTCATCATTCAACCCTTCATATTCCCATATTGCAAACAACGTTTCACATGCCATACAATGAATATGGACGCATATTAAATTAACATCACAATTTTCCCATACCTCATTCTCTTTTGTATGCTCTCGGACATCATATTGATCTCCTTTTGTTACAACTAGGTCACCTTTGTCATTTGTCCTCACATCAAGACAAGCAATTACCTGATAGTGGTAAGTCATATAAATTAGGCCCTCTGTGAAAGCATGAAAGTCCACTCTAGTAAGTAAAAAGTTGAAGATAAAAAATCAAAAAACTTACCCTTTTCGCAAGTTTTGAAGCCTTCCCTTGAACTGGCTTCTGTCTTCATATGAAGGTTTAGTTTATTAGATGGAAAAGCCGGAGAACAAAGAAAAGAAAACAATTCCTAGGTTCAAAGATACCTTTGACGAAGATTTTGGATACAAGAATCTTCTCAATATAGAGAGACCAACATCTGAAAAAATCAATTAGAGAAATATTTTGCATAAATACGAAGGGCTCAAATTAAACGAAGTGAGTGGTTGATGACTGCAAGACAATGCAACTGATGTCTGGGGCTCCAGAACTACAGTTTTCTTCCCAAGTTTTTTTAGATGTCTTATATGCAACATTTTGTAAAGCGCTATTCTCTTCAAAGTTGTAGCAGTTTGCCCTGTTCCATAATTTTGCCACTCCAGATTAATACTCAATCCTAGCCAGGCATCAGGGAAAAGCAAGTAGTTTCACAACTAGAGGGATGGAGAAATGACAACTAAACATGTTCAAATGGTTGGTTGTCTCAAAACCTTCTCCTATCTATCAGAGGAAACCAGTTATACACTGGCTTTTTCCCCTTTTTTACTTATAACGTATGAAGTCATTATTAGTCAACAGTTAAAGGCATATGTAACACTATATCAACAAGTCACACTTATCTTCACCAACCATATGTAACAGTGAAGACATATGTAACGTCGCTATTTTAACAAGTCATACTTATCTTCACCAACAATGTTCGGTTTCACAAACTGCTCCTACAGAAAAAAATATTAGAAGAGGTTGAAGAAAATATTGTCGAAACTTGCCTCCACTCTTCTCTGGGTGAAACTGAACAGCATGCACATTTCCCCTTCTAACAGATGCAATGAATTTCTCACCGTAGTCGCACGTAGATGAAATCCACTCTTTATTATCGTCTGACTGTTAGAAATACGAGTTGTAAAATTAAAGGAAAAACATGATATCAGTGAATCGCAGACTGCTACATTCATAACTGAAAGATGTGACAGATGCTATGGAACATCAATATTAACAAGCGAGGAATAACCATACCGGTATGGCACGATAAGAGTGGACAAAATATACATGGCGATTTCCAATATCATCCAAAATTTCTGAGTCATCTTTTATTTGCAGAGCATTCCAGCCAATGTGAGGCACTCGGCAACCATTGGATGAGTCAAAACGTCCAACCACTCCAGGAATCAAGCCAAGACCTTTCACTAAGAAACATATGAAATCCGTCAATTCAGTTGGGAAAAAGTAAAAACAAAATAGCATATCAACACTTACAATGATACAGGTCACAACATAGTAGCTCAAGTCTGTCAATATAAACAAGTGACCCAAAGATTGGACCAGCATATGAGGAAAAACTTAATATAGGTCGTAATGGATGCAATGCCAGAAAAGGTCAGATAAACCAATTTTTTCAATACAAAAAAAGTACGAAGGAAAAGACGCCTCTCTCTCCCTCTCCCTCTCCCTCTCCCTCTGTGTGTGTGTGTGTGTCTTTCTGTCTGGCTGTTCGTGTGTGGTGGGAGGTGGGGGTTGGCCCCAAATTACCCATACTCACTCTTTGTTCGTCAATTGACGAATACTTACCCATACTCTCTCTCTCTCTCTCTCTCTCTCTCTCTGTGTATGTTCGTGTGCGGTGGGAGGTGTGGGTTGGCCACTAATTACCCATACTCGCTCTTTGTTCGTCAATTGAGGAATACTTACCCATTCTCTCTCTCTCTCTCTCTCTGTGTGTTCGTGTGTGGTGGGAGGTGGGGGTTGGCCACTAATTGCCCATACTCACTCTTTGTTTGTCAATTGAGGAATACTGACATAGGTCAAGACTATAACTCATACCTTTCTCTTTGAACAACAATGATCTGGACAAACCCAAGCACACTGGAATGAGAACATTCCTCCATTAACATACAAAACTACCCATGGGAATTTTCACCGCCCTTAGTCTCTTCTTTTAGACTCTGTTTTAAACTTATAATGACTCGTTAAAAAACTGCGACAAGATCAAACAGGTACCTGGTCCAACCTTAGTTTCTTTAAACTCTGTTTGAAACTAAAATAACTCATCAAGAAAAGCAGACAAGATGAAACAGCTACCTGGTCCCTTCTCCTCACTTGACTCAAAAAGTAGCTGCAACCCAAGACAAATGCCCAAGAATGGCTGATCACTTTCAATGTAGCTGCAAAGTGCTTCAGCCAGCCTACAAAACATTTCATTGACCACTGTTACTACAACATGAAATTCTTGTTAAAGTCAAAAGCATGCAACCTTAACAAATTGATTGCCACGAATCTATCATCGGTTACTAGCTGTTAAACAATTAACTTTGTGTGTGCCTTCGTGTATATGGTGTAGGTAGTTGACTGACGGTACTTCTTACTGTGGCAGATGCATACTGTAAAATTATATAAATGTCAATAATTTTGCAGCAGGTATTGGGTTCCCCGCATCGGTTTTGAAACCGCACTGAAGAGATCCATAAAGATGCTCTAGAACTGCTGTTGCAGTACTTTCTAAGACTGGTAGCAAGAAAAGTCAAAATTAACCACAAGCAACCGCCACCTCACAATATCGATGTTATTGAACAATGAAAGCAGGCAAAACCATTCTTGTTTTCTCCAAAAAGCCAGTAGCCCAATTTGTATTCTAAATATGCAAGCAATCCAACAAACCCAACTTGCTTAGTGTCACTTGCAACAAAGGAATGATATTCCTTTGTTGGATTACCGCTAAAATGCCTACAGCTGTCAGCTAATACACTCCAATGTCCAGCATTACAATGACTTTCATCACTTTCGTCAAAGATAGCGTTCATATCTTTTTAGCACAAATCTGTCTTTACTCATGATAAACAACACTATCCATAGCTACATTAACAGCAAATTAAAGCTGAAATAATAAGCTCAAACCTTCTATGCCTATTGCTAACATATGTTGGAAAATCACATTGTCCTCATCAGACAAGCTCTTAGAGCATCTCATCCATGCTATATCCAAAACATGTTTCATCTAGCAACAGAATTACGTTAATAACTGCGATATGCCATATAAAACTTACCCATTCCGATTCAGCACATCCATGGCTGCAGCAAATGCGCCAACCCCAGGGAAAATCAGTCGCTTCGCATTTACAATGTCCTCTGATGTTTGCACCTGGAAAGAAGAACAATCATTTCTTGTTTTATGACGTTTACCTCCCTCAATATTTCTAGCAATCGTTCATACAAAATTTGCAAATAAACGAATTCGAAGCAAAACTATGCAGCAAACATAGATGAGTCGCCATTGAAAGGTGGAAGCGAGACACGAGTGGATTCCTGGTAATAATGTTACTTTTTCGTTTTGTTGAAACCTACAGGTAATAAATAACACAAGCAAGACCATCTTATACTCCCTCAATCCAACTCCTTGGACCTAAATTAGCTAATCTTATGGAACCTTCAAAAACTAAGCAAGCTGTATAATCTTTTAATAAGAAAGAATCAAAGAGGGACAAGAAATATCGCACATCTTTAATGTCGAAACCAAGAAACCGGATGGCATTTCTCACGCTTCGAACATTGCCGGCACCGTAATCAAGCAAAGTCACCACTGAAAATTCCAGTAAACGAAAACACCAGATATCGTCATTCACAAGAACACACGAATTCATTGTACTGTAGGCACATGCTTGTGCTTCTACCGAGGATTCTAATGGTGACGGCGGTTACCGGAATCTCCGCCTCCGGCGGCAGACGAGGCGGCGGAGGCGCGGGCCGAGAAGGTCGGCGGGGGTTTGACTTTGAGGGAAGTTCTGGTGAGCTCAAGCGGCGAGAACGGGCGAGATTGAGAGGTGGCGGAGGAAGATCGAGCGATTGGCGTCGGCAAGTGTGAGCAGCCAAATGTCGCCGCCTCCATTTTGTCTTCGCACGGTCGTAGAGCCGCCCGCCACTCTGGTCGCCCTATAACCTCTTTGAAATGCACTAGTACTGGCGCGTCCTACCGTTATACCCTAGGGGACGGCAGCGAACTGATATGCTATAACTATATTTTTATTTTTATTTACTTATAAAGATACGAATATTATAAATCATTTCTGAACGCTTATATCTTTCATTAATTACTACAATAACACTTTTATCCTCTCTTTATAACTTTTTTTTAAATTTGGTTAAAATTAAATTAACATTGAGAAATGAAAATTTTGATGAGAAAGAAAAATAAAATAAAAAAATTCTTTTATTACTCCTTTTTAATTTAATTGAAATGAAATAAATATTGAATAATAAATTGAGTAGTAAAAACTGTGATTTTTTTCCTTGCATTTTGGGGTTCGTAAACAATTAATCAATTAAAAAACTGAAAAACAAAACAAAGAAAATAAAATAGGTGAAAAATCAGTTAAGACACAAAAAAAAACCGTTAGAAAAAACAAAGAGGGAAAAAATGAAAAATGGGTTAAATATGCATAAAAAGTTGGGGGAGGGGGGGGGGGGGGGGGACGGCTTAAAGAATGCGCTAAATTGAACAGAAAATCTATTCAGTTATTGTAGTTGAAGATCAAGTGCACTAGCCTTGAACATTACAAATTTTAAGTGTATATCATGAACTAATTTAGCAGATTACAAAAATAAAGAGGTATATTCATTCTTTTAATTTTTTTTCATTTTGTTTTTCTTTTTAACAGCACCATCAAATCTTTCTTTAATCCAGAAGCTTACAAAGAAGATTTCCAAACATTGAACCGATTACTATTTACGTACATCAAATGTATAATTTTTTTTAAAACAAGTCTCAGAAGAAATAAGAACATAATTCAATTATATTATATGATTTCAAAAAGATAATGATATGATTTCAAAAATCACTCTCAACCTCATTCACATGCAATGCACGTATTCTATAGTAATAACACAAAAGCGTTCAAATTAATCTCATGCTAGAGCACATTCAAATTATAAAAGTAATAAGTTATAGTATAAAATATGAAATGCGCGATTGTCTATTGTTTGTGACCGGTCCAAATTAACCCACTGCTATTAACCATTGAAATAATTCTTTTATTCTATTTGATTGGATGAGTTCGATATTGAAACATCATACCAGACGAACAGAAAGCTATACATTATTTCGACAAACGCAATTTTGGATTATTACGGTACACGGTTGAAGTGATAGTATCTTGCAAAATTTGTGAATGATTTTCTTACGTGAAAGGAGGATGCACTGTCGAATTAGAAATATTAATAAAATCGACTCTACTAGAACTTACTACTTAGTTCCAAAAGTTGTTTTCAAAAATAATAATAATAAATAGGTCAAAGACGTAAGTAACTCAGGTACTTGTCACGGCCACATCATGCCGTGTCAAATGGGCGGGCCTGGGCCGGCTCAGCCCAAGCCTGCCTGTTTAATGAGCCGGGCCCGTGATTGGAGACCGATATGCCTATGACAGAGTGAAGCTTGAAACCTTTTTCCGTCACACAGATTGTTAGATGACAAGGAAACAAAATTTCTGGTAGCAAACATGCTTTTGGTCAATTTGTTACCTCAACTTTGCTAGGTCAATTTGAGACTTCATAAAAGATGTCAATTTTATGTTTTTACGTTTCGATGAAGAAAACGACTGATTTTCTAATAGCTTCCGTCTTAATTGATGGCATACTTACCGACATTTTCGTAAAATCTCTTTCTTTATGAAAACTCGTATACGTTAACGGTGAATTTTAAGATGTCAACTTCATGCTTCTACGTTTCGATGGAGGAGATGACAGCCGGTTGTCTAACGTTTTCCGTCTTAATTGATGACATACTTTTCAAATTTTAATAAAATCACTTTTTCCACCAAAGCGTGTATAGAAGAGCGGTGAATTTCATGATTGTTCTTGGAGCGCTTTCATTGTATTATTGCCACCGTTATAAGTCGTCACTGAAATTCTAGGAGTGGGTTGGAATGGATGCAGAGGCAAGAAACAAGTTAGCCACGGCACTCTTCATGTGAGGTTGCTTTCAGTCTTTTGGCAGTCATTGACACCCTCATTGCATGTTCTTATTGACTACAGTCACAATTTCAGACTATAGGGTCCAGAAAGTATTACTGGGTCCAAATCCTTTCAGTGCAAGTTGGTACAACTTTCTTTGTTGAAGACTTGTGTTGAAAATTGATGGTTAGATTGTTATTATGTCGGCGGTTATTCTGCATTTTCTTGAGCCACGAAGTACATTACTAGTGACAAAAAATAAGATATACATACTTTTTAAAGAGAAATACATAATAAGGCGTGGTATCACATTGTGGTTCGTCTATGGATGCTTTACCACAAGATCAAAGGTATCCCTTTGATGGCTCGGGGTTTAAGGTGGAGAGTTAGAAAAATTCATCTCCGCATATTCAATTCGGAGGAGGATTTCCCTTTCGGGGGGATACACCCCTCCCAATTCGGAGATCACTTGGATTTGGAAACTTAAAATCTCCCAAAACTGAATTTCTTTTTCTGCACTATTTCTCATGAGAGATTACTTTCTAATGAACTTCCTTTCCTTATAGACATAACCCAGAATCCGATGTGTGATAGATGCAAAAGTGACACTGATTGTATATTATTTTGAGAAAATGCGCGAAAGCCTAAACTGTTCGGTCAAAGGGTTTTTTTTCCCAAGCGTCAATGCTGATTTGTTGGTTTAGATAAAAGAAAATCTTTGGTATGATCACAAACTTACATTTCATGGACAGGCACTGGAGATATGTCTTCTTAGCTCGTCTTTGGCGAATTTCGAAAGAGATAGACAAAGAAGCGCTATTGAAGGTCCTCTTTTAACCCTTAGATAGATAGCTTGGATGAAGAAACTAGAGTTTACAAGAGATGTTAATTAGACATTCAAAACCCAAAACTCCCCCATCTCAAAGCTCCCAAACTGAATAAATGGTTTGCCACGGGGCAAACAGAAGGTTGGATTCGGTGGCTTTATACGTGAAGACAAATGACAATGGTGGGTGGCTTCTTTAGCAGTCTACCTAATGTTGAAAGCCCCGAGGCCGAGCCCCCCATGAAATTCTGAAAGCTCTACATATCATCAAAGACAATGACATACATTAAGCTTGGGTCAAAACCGATTCCCCGAGGGTCGAGCAACTTCTTACAAATAGACAAGACAAATCTTTCCATCCCATGAGTAACCTGATCAAGGATTATCGGTTTTGCTCTTTGCGACGAGCTCAAAAAAATTTACGTGGTTTAAGACAAGGCAACCAATGTGCCGACATGCTTACCATCAAGGGAGCAAATCAAGATGGGCTTTTGTTTACCTCAACCAACCCTCCAAAGAATTAGGACTTCTACTTGTGGAGGATGCTACGGGGTTGTTATACCCCTTAATTTTTCTCTTTTACTTCTGCTCTAGTTCCTTGTAACCAAAAAAATAAATAAAAAATGATTGGTATTCAAAACTTTACCTTTTTCTAAGTAGCAGACATAATTTGGATTTACATTTGTTAAATTATATCTCAACATCTCATATTTGCTAGAAATAAGTAGTAGATTTGTTTCTTATACTTTGTGGACTTATCATTTCTATGACCATGTTTTTGTGTTGGACACTGACTTTAACATGGTATTAAAGTCAAAATCTTTATGCCGTAATTCGGATCGAAGTGTTTCTTATATTTAGTGAGTTTATCCCTCCTGCGAGCCTACTTCTTAGTTGAACAACAGCAAGCAAGGACGAGTAAAACACATTGGATGGCATAATGTTGGATCCTCAGTTTAGTGCTTCTCTCCGTTTGACTGGCTATCATTATCGTGACCTAAATTTCTTTCAAGTATGCACTGCAAACCCACCTGTTCCACACAAAGTACCCACAAGATTTTAGAGCCTCATATAGGTGATCATGATGTGTGAAGCTCACAAATAATGCTAAGAACTCGTACTGTCCCATTTACCTTCTTTTCTTAGGACCTACAGCATCAATAACCACGTTGAAATGGATCTCTTTAGTTGGCCAGTCATATCGGTCAAGTTCAGCCTCTTAATAATGTTATTGTGGCCCTCCTCAAGTCGGCAGACAATGAAATTTGATCACTTTGGCAACAAAAATGTGCACAAAGGTTAGAGGTGCTTTTGGACTTTAATTAGTGTGTAACTTTTTGGATTGCTATCCAAAATTTTACTACTATTTGCTACCCATGAATGTTCTATCAAATACCATCAGATATGACAACTAGTCCTTTGTTGGTGCATGGTTAACACGTTAGATGAGTTAGGGTAGGGCTGTGGCCCATAGGGAAGGGGACACATCCCTCTTTTGTAGCTAAAGTAGATAATTGTCACTAAAGAGCATAGGCCTTGTTGGTAGTGATCTTTCTTAATGATAAAAGTAGAAGGTATGCAGTACAATTATGGATTCCCAGAATAAAAAAGAGAGGTGGTAGGCTTTGGTTTGATAAAAAAACCGAGTCTTGGAGTGAAGGATTCTACCATATGCTTCTACTTATTTGAAAGATTTTTGTTTTCTTTCTTTTTCTGTAAACTATGGTAATCGTCATGGTTTTTGGTTGTAGGGTACCGCCTAATGAGAACAGAACGCGAGCCAGCACACCTAATGGAACGTGCATGAATAATAGACACAAAACTTATGTGTTACAGAACATGAGAAACATGGTGCTCAATGAGCTCGTACCTTAATACCAAACTTAGACAAACAAAATTAGTTTATTGAATGGAACCGCAAAGGTTGTCAAGGAAGGTAATACGTGCTCAAAGACTTTCAGGATCTACTAAGAGCTCTTAGAGAGCTGAATAGGTAGAAACTTCCTCCGGACTTGAGAAGAAGAAAGTTAATTAAACAATGGAGTCTCAAATAAAGAAAGAACTCGCCTTAGATGAATATCGGCCTCGTATAATATTTAACTCGGATAAGTCAGACTTGAGTAGCGCAATTGCGACCAAGCTAAACTTAGAAAAGCACGACTTGGAGCTACCTAAACTCGGAAGAATGATTTGTAGATCTCGTGAAGTGTTGCCTAAAAATATCCCTTTTAACCAAGTAATTATTCATGATTCTCTCAAATATTAGCATTACATCGACTTTGATACAATATTGTGCCGCATTTCTTGCTTGATTTTCTTATAGACCAAAGGTGACACGCCCTAACATCATACATAATTAGTTGTAAAAACGTGATTCAAGAAGAAAGTGACCCTATTACCCTGCTTACTACCTAAACTGGTGTTCGGAATTAATTAAGTGATGGTTAAATTTCGTAATCTAAATTAAATCAGGTTGTAGGTATTTGGTCAAAATATAAAACTGATTAAAATTAGTTTTCAAAAGTTAAAATCTCATTAAATCATGATTCAAGAAAAAAAAAGCAGATCATGGACTAACCATTTTTTTTTTTTGTAATAAAAAAATACCTAGGTATCTCTACTAATGAAAAAACTTTTAGGACCGCGCTAAAATCTATTGTTCATCTTGTTACAGTGAAACTGCTTTAGTACTCTTTATATAATCACAAAGTATAGGTTCAAGCAAATTTTGAAAGACACCTTAAACCCGATTTCAAAAATGATTTATGATTTAAACTAAAAAGATACTCAGATGTCATTAGAAGCAAAATTCATCGTATTTTAACTTTAATCTGAAAAGCTTCCACTTTTTAATCAAAATTATATTCTGAACAAAGGTAAATCTTTTTCAAACACTACGAATGGACATGAAAAATTTAAAGTCAAACTAATCTCAAGACGGACCAATTGCATAATACATTCTCTTTTACACCGTTCCAAGTTTCCAAATTCATCGATCAATCAAAGCAACAACAAATCACTTTGTAGCTACATACATTTTCACATACATGGCTAAGATCATGAGATCGAATAATCCATGACTCTTTATGCTCAAGAATGGGCATCTCACATTTTCCTCTGAGAATCCCTTCTTTGGGCAGTAGAGCCGGAATAAGCATTTTCACATCTGATATACCACTCTTTAATACTTCAAAGCTAGCCAGCTAGGCAATGCAGTGTCATATACGTGTCCTCTCGTACTTCAATTGGTTTAGTGCCAAAACATGACTTATACGGAGTAATATTCTTACAAACCTTCTCTGTGCTGTCTAAGAAAGCCACCTCGCAGAATCATATGTGACTCAAGTATCATCAGCCATATAATCCAGTCTAAGAAAGGTTGCTTAGCTCCATATTCCAAGACTTGTCTTCCATAGATCAAAAGAGTTACGGTCACCTACTGTTGAGCTATGTGCCTTTTACTGTTTTATCCTTCTCCAGGCAACATCATTTTCTTCTCGTACATGTGTTATGTCATGGAATAATGCTGAGAAGAGACACAGGGGAGGAGAAATCCTTTGGCACCCATTCACCAAGGACCACAAGTTTGGACCCCCCACCAATTGATATACATGGGACACCACCCTTATCACAAACTTTCTAATCAATGCAGGTGTTCCATTTGCCCAATTCTTAGAAGCTGATCATTTCATGGTCACTGCTACCTGCACCTCTTCCACTTGAGAGGACCACCATTCATTCCTCTCCCTCACCACAATTCTATCACCTACCAGCTCCTCTCCTCTCAAGCCCAGTCCCTGTAAAAGTTTCAAACATCATCTCCTTTGAGACTCAAACATGAAGAAGATTAGCCAGAAAAATCAAGATGGGCTACTGGAGAAGCCACAGCATGATGAGGAACATGTTTTGTACAGTAGCGCAAGAAGTTTTAATTTGAGGAACATGTCCAAGCTTATTCTTCCTCCGTTGGGCGCCACGAGTTTCAACCAGAATCATGTTGAGTGGACCAAAGGGAGGATCGTCTCCCCTATGGATTCAAGATATAGGTGAGTAGTGAGACTAACTTGATCTTTGATTCTGTTGGTACTTTTCTACGTGCACGCGTACATGCATGTAAAGTATTTCATATTGTAACCATGTTCTTGCATATGTGTACGAACTATCCGGGTTGTAGGAATCTTCCTCCAATCCCGTCGTGTGACAATTAATAGTCGCTAAATATTTTTAGCAGCTTTTCTTCTAACACTTTCAGCAACAATTCTTAACAGTATTTTTTTAAACATAACTTGATAAAAGCCACTAGAAATATTTAGAGACGATTGATTGTCGCTATATAGAGAGTAAGAGGAAGATTATTTCAATCGGGTAGCAACCAAATCTTTTCTTATATGTACTGTGAATATGTGAGAGAGTGTGTGGGTAGGTGTTGTGCTCACGTATGAACATCAACTGCACCTAGAAGGTAAAAAATTACGATGTACATGGACGAGTCCAGAGCAAATTCAATTATGTTTCTACGCTTTTACAAATTACAAGTATTTACGGCTCAAGTTTATTACGAGAGTTAAAAAGAATGTTATCGCGACAAAGTCATAGTTGAACCTATATCACTTTAAAGATTAGAACTTAGCTCGTATTTCTAACAGTGTTAGGCCCATACATAACTACAAAAGCCTTCATTTTCTACTACACACGCATCCACGAACACACAGGAACTTCTCTCTTTCTTTCAAGGACTTTTGGGTATTTATATGTCAAAGTTTTAAGAATTGTCCTACGTGACCTGATATGTCAGGTCGCCAAAAACCGCACTGATTATTGCTCATTTAGCGGCTACGTACACATGGGTGATGGTAGACCTCGGTTGCAACTTAGTCATGGTGCACGATAAAGATAGAGAAAGCGATTGAGCCTACCCTCGCCTAACCAGCTTTTCCATCCCATCAGAGTAAAAGGCCTAATTCATAACCACAATCGATGAGGGTGGTACATTTAGGATTTATATTTATGCTTTTAATTTCCGCTGATTTACATTATTTTTTTAATAGAATAAATTTTAACTCCTACCCAGCTTGTAGAAATCTTTCTCTGACCTTGTATATAGTGACAATTAAGAGTCGCTAAATATTTCTAGTAACTTTTCTCCTAACAGTTTCACCGATAATTTTTAACAGCACTTTTTTAGTATCACTAAATAAAAGCCACTATAAATATTTAGAAACAATTGATTCTCACTATATAAGGGATATGATATAGAGAATAGGAGAAAGATTCATCCAACCGGGTAACAGCCAAATTTACGCTAACAAAAGTGCCCAACATGCAGGTGCTGGGAGACATTTATGGTGCTCTTGGTTGCTTACACAGCATGGGTATATCCCTTCGAGGTTGCGTTTCTAAAATCCACTCCAAAGAGGCCACTTTACATTGCGGACACCATTGTTGACGCCTTTTTTGCTGTCGATATCGTCCTAACATTTTTTGTGGCATACATTGATCCCAAAACTCACATTCTTGTTCGTGACTCCAGAAAGATCGCTACCAGGTAACCTCAGCTCTACTTTTTCTTTGAAGCACTTGTGAACTGTATACAATTAATAGGAATGCTAAGAACTCAGAGAAATTGCACTTTTTGTACACCAGTAGATGTGCATAGCCTGAATACTTTATCTAATCATATGGCAAATATTTGTTACGGCTCTTATAACTATGACGTAATACAAACAAGGAATGAACCGGTCATGTTTACAAACATAAGTACGCGCGCGTTGCTGGGCAATTCCTTCCCCTCGGTGAGCCTCGTCCAATTTATTTTTCTTAACATCTTATATGTCCAAAACGTCAAAAGTGTAATTTGAAGTGACATCTGAATAACTTTTAGTAACGCATGACCGACATTTGCAGCACTAACTTTGCTGCAAATTTCAGCCACAGATTTGTCAGCCGGTTCAACTTAATTCTTTCTCCCAGCCCACTAGAGAGTTTCTTCTCAAGCTGATCACAACCCCAACCGACCATGTAAGCTCACATCAGAATAAAGTGTACAGTGAACATAACCAAGTGATAAGATAAAGAGCATAAATCCAATTATCCTTCTATCAGGAGGAAAAATTGTCCTGACCCTCTCTCATAGAAAGAGGGTGTTAAGCATGATAACTTATAATTGTTGACTCTATTTTTTAACGGCTTTTGCACTCTGTTTATTTGAAACACTTGATAGTGACACATCTTTGTCTTTTTACATGCAATCGAGAGCTTGAACGTGAGAGTGTTAAGCATGATAATTAAGAGTTTGCACGTTAAGAGAGTGTTAAACATGACAGTACTGTTGATTTCATTCCCTGACAATTTAAATTTTTATAGCAACTGATAACTTAACACAAAGAAACGTAAACGTGCTCCCCCTTTGTTGGAAAAGATTGTTAGTATTATATTTATTTTTCCTAAGTGGCGACTGTACGCTTATTCACGTAAGATAAGAGTATTGGTTGGGCTCATATGTACATGTGAATAGGTACCTATCGACATGGTTTCTGATGGACGTGGCATCAACAATTCCATTCGAGGCCCTCGCCTTCTTGTTCACCGGAAAACATAAAGTGGGTCTCTCTTTGACCCTCCTCGAAATCCTCAGATTTTGGCGTCTCCGTCGCGTAAAGCAATTTTTCACGAGGTTAGCATGTTTGATAACAACGTAGTTTCACCCATTTTGCAAGAAACTGTGCTCTCCAGTGTCCATGCAAAGGTTATATATTCCGTACAGATGCCGTGGAAAAGATTACAGTTTTAATCAAAATTCGGTGGCACAAAATTCCTACAAAATGTGGCGTCGTTGTAGTGCTCTGATTTTAGCAGTAAAAATCTGTAGCTAAAAGTTACAGAGCTATTGGTGGCACTTCACGGCGATTGTAACCAGTGGCAACACATGTTTCGTCAGCAAAAAAGTGCCACGAAAAGAATTTGGTCCAAACATACAATCACTCCCACAACCCCCCCCCCCCCCCCCCCCCCCCCCCCCCAAAAAAAAAAAAAGAAAAGAATGTCTCTTTCCATAGCAGCAACAGTATGGAAATGCGATACCAATTAAATAATGTCTCATGTTGCTCTCTTTATTTCCTTTGATTGTAGGCTTGAAAAGGACATCAGATTCAGCTATTTCTGGGTCAGATGTGCTAGATTGTTGGCTGTAAGTTAAACTTGCTATAAGTTTATAAAGCTGGCTTTAAGTTTTAGGACTACTTGCGCATACAAATACTCTATGCCAAAATACATCTCACCAGAAGCCAACAATCAACACTCAGAGGTCTTATTTATGATTGGAAAAAAAAAATTGCATAGATTTAAGGAAAATTTTTGGCTGCAAGGCGTGTAGTAGGAAGAGTTTCAACCCCCCCCCCCCCCCCCACCCCCACTCCCACCCCAAACGCCCCTCCTCTCAATTGTAGCGAATGGTAGTTGCTAAATATACTTAACAGCTTTTAATCGGCGACCTAAAAATATTAAAGGGCAACAGGTGAATATTCTTGTACTACCCTGCTTTCTTCATTATTCATCTTCAGTTCGCTTCTGCTGCTAAAAATTTGTCACTAATAATATTGAACGACAATTAACGATCACTATGTCAGGGTTGAAGGCTTTTTCTACCACCGCAGTTAGCAGCCAAAATGTTTCCTAAATCCAAAACGTCGCTTACAAAACACAAAACACTGGAGTCTACAGTGCTTTTAGTAGCAAAGTTTAGAGTGCAAAATCATGTCCTTCACATGTGCTCGCCTTGTTTAGATTGGGCTGAAACTATGCCAATGTTGGGGGTGTAGGTAACACTATTTACAGTACATTTTGCTGGGTGTCTTGCATACTTGATAGCTGACCGATACCCACACGAAGGAAGAACATGGATTGGGGCAAAGGACCCGAATTTCAGGGAGACGAGCCACTGGATTCGATACATTTCAGCGATGTACTGGTCCATCACCACCCTGACCACCGTCGGTTATGGCGACCTCCACGCCGTGAACACTGTGGAAATGATCTTCATATTCTTCTTCATGCTCTTCAACCTTGGCCTTACAGCTTACATCATTGGTAACATGACCAATTTAGTCGTCGAAGGGACTCGTCGCACCATGGAATTTGTAAGTATTTATTCTTACGCCCCAACGAAAAATTAAATTTCATCTCCCTATGATTTGCTCCGCTCATCCTTTTTAGTTCAAATAAATAAATGTTGCAGCGGTCATCAGAAAGGCATATTACTAAGTTGTAACACCAGTCACGTATGTTTTTTAGCGTTTACATCGAATGAACTGCTCTACTCGAAAAGAAGGGAACTAGACCTCATACAATATTTGTCCTAGCTCTACAATACCTGCTGCTCGAATTTAGTCCATAAGATCCTCCTTGGCTAATTAATCTAAACGGAGGTTAAATGTCACATTAAGTAGTCGACGGGACAGGTGAAACACGAAAATATGTTCATTTTCATGGTGATTATGATAACATATTAGGTAAAAAAAACAGCGTGACAGTGCTGTAAAAATATGTACTAACTGTTATATCCAGCGAGAGAGACGGGCAATAGCATGTGACATTGTCACCGTTGTAAGGAATATATAATCACAAAAACGTTGTGTAAAGACCATTGTACCAAAATCAAGTGTACCTTTGATAAACAGAGATAAAGTTTGTGAAAGATTTGTGGGTATGATGCAGAGGGAGAGCATTGAAGCTGCATCAAACTTTGTATGCCGAAATCGGTTGCCTCCGAGGTTGAAAGAGCAGATACTGGCTTACATGTGCTTGAGATTCAGGGCAGAGAGACTGAACCAGCAACAAGTGATTGACCAGCTCCCAGAAACAATATGCAAAAGCATTAGCCAACATCTGTTTTTGCCAACTGTGGAGAAAGTCTATCTTTTCAAGGGTGCCTCAAAGGAAATTCTTTTGCTTTTGGTATGATTAATTCTCTGCTTTTTTTTTTTTTGCAGTTATCTAACGATCAGTTGTAAAAGCTTGTAAACTGTGCATTACACGCGAACATATTACCAAGATAAATTTATCTATTTTACAATATGTTAGCATGCATGTCATCGAGAGTCGGGCTAAGATTTTTAAGCTTACTCTCAATATTTATTTTCCAAAAGACGTAGGCACGTTTTCTCTCCACAACTGATATTTAGTTTGTCCTGATTGTTTTTAACATCAGGTTAAGGATATGAAGGCCGAGTACTTACCACCTAGAGAAGATGTAATCATGCAAAACGAAGCACCCGAGGACGTCTACATAATCGTATCAGGAGAAGTGGAATTGATAGATTGTGAGAGGGAGCCAGAGCAAGTTGTTGGGACCTTAAGATCAAGGGATATGTTTGGAGAAGTTGGTGCACTTTGTTGTAGGCCTCAAGCTTATGCGTACCGAACTAAGACACTTTCACAGCTCCTGAAGCTGAAGACCAGTGCACTAATCGAAGCAATGCAGACCAAAAGACCAGACAACGTTGTTATGCTCAAGAACTTCCTTCAGGTTAGTTGGTAGTTATAAAAAGGTTATAGGAATCTCCCCCTCACTCTCCCTCTCTCAAAAAGATAACAATGGAAAAATGTGCCATTTGTTCTGGAATGTGTGGCTAAAAGCTATCAAGGCTTCTCAATTTTGGTTGACGCTCTCACTGGGCTTCAGCGACTCTGCAATTTATTTAGCAACAAATTGCCACAAAAGATTACTGGGTGTCTACTTCTAGCAACGTTCTAATTCCAGCAACGTTCTAATTCCCTTGGTTGACAACACTGTTGCTAAAATTTAGTGAAGCCCGCCTGAAGGTCAAGCATTTTGATCAAATGTACAGACAGACTTGTTGCTACTTTTGGTGGTTTCATACAGCACTGAAATAATTGGCCTTTATTTGCATTGGTGAAAGCCTTATATTTACTGCAAATTTTCCTGTTAGTTGGCTTTTGAGATGAATCCTGAGGATGTCGCTGTTCGCAATTGCAGCATCACAAAAGGCTTAAGGACCTGAATATTGGTGATTTTTTGCTTGATGGTGTGGAAGAAGATGGTGACCCAAACATGACTATCAACTTGCTAACAGTTGCCAGCACAGGGAATGCTGCTTTTCTTGATGAGCTTCTGAAAGCTGGCCTTGATCCCGACAATGGAGACTCCAAAGGAAGGACACCATTGGTACGTCCCCGGCTAACCTACATACTGCAGCCTAATTAGTATGTGAAAGTTTTCACAATTGCGCACATTATCCCGCTAACGTCAACACGCTAAATCAACTCTAATAAAATACTACTGATTGGAGAAATTGATAACTGCATTTCACATTTGGTCGCGTACAACATTTGCGACTTGAGGGCTCAGGAAGTTCGCTAAAGAACATCAAAAAGTGCAATATAAGTGCTTCAAAGTGGATTGCTAATTGCTATTATCATTTCATACAATCAAATAGGTTCGTTATTTGGTTTAACCAAACAAGTTGAGCTGCGTTTGGTTGCTCAAATCCGTCAAACAATTTCATGAAGCTTGAGTTTGACTGGTTTGTGTAGCAAGCCAAACCGATCTGGAGCGGTTCAGATATATCGACTCAAACTCCCGAGCTTTTTAGGTAGAAAGCAGTTAATAAGCGTCTACTCAAAATCACGAACAATCCTTAATTGCGCTCAGGTTTGTCTTGTTTATTCCACGAGTTGATCTCAAACACGCCTAATTCTCGAGTAGTTTGATGCCCGATTCCTTGTTTCCCTCTCATTTTTGCAATTTTTTTTCTGGGTGATTACCAGCACATTGCAGCATCAAAAGGGCATGAAGAGTGTGTATTGGTACTCCTCAAGCATGCATGTAACATACACTTACGAGGTAAATATTACAATCTGCCTTTGATCTCCATGGAAGCATTCTTTAGTTTTCCCCATAAACTAATGTACAATTTCCTGCATGGCAGACACAAATGGTAACACTGCATTATGGGAAGCAATATCATCAAACCACAATTCGATCTTCCGAATCTTGTACCATTGGGCTTCCCTCTCTGATCCCTACACTGCCGGTGACCTTCTATGCACGGCCTCTAAGAGAAATGACCTGACAGTAATGAAAGAACTCTTGAAGCACGGCTTGCATGTAGACTCCAAGGATCGCCATGGTACAACCGCCCTCCAAGTTGCCATGGCCGAAAAACATGCAGACATGGTAGAACTTCTTGTCATGAACGGCGCTGAAGTCAACAATGATCACACGGTCAAGTACAGGTTTTCTTCCAAGATGCTGAACGAAATGCTGCAAAAGCGAGAGGTAGGGCACAGAATAACAGTCCCCACGGATACAATGAACTGTGAACTGGGCTTGAGGAGGGATGGTGAGGGAAAGGAAAGGCAAAAGGGACCTGCGTTGTGTCCTTTAAGGGTTAGTGTATATAGGGGACATCCTTTGATCCGGAAGGAAACTGGCTGCACACAAGCTGGGTGGCTAATTAGACTGCCAAGCTCTTTGATGGAGCTCAAGAGCATTGCAGGTAACTACTTTTGGGGGTTAGAAATAATGTCAGAGCAATGCACACATGTTGATACAGAATGTACAACTGTGTACATGAGTACTTGCTCTAACCGCTTGATCACTAATGAATTGCGAACTTATTTGACTGTGATTGACACTCGGGTGATGATTTGTACAGGTGACAAGTTTGGATTTGACGCTACAAATGCAACAGTGACGGACGAAGGAGGAGCCGAAATTGACTCCATTGAAGTAATACGAGATAATGACAAGCTTTTCATAGTTGATAATCCACATTACTCAATGTGATCAGAAATTTATCAATGGACAATACCGTGATTATGCATCTGCTAATCACAAAATTAACAAAAAAAAAAATTTGTATAGTTTTCGGTCTATGCGTGGGAATAACAGCGTGCACGAGGTTCCGGACATGGCGCGTTGTTGCCTACTCTTTATAACCGTTCGTTTATTAAAGCTATAATTCATGACCGCGGAGAGCTCTTAACCCCGTAATTCTCTAAAACCGATGCAATTAAATGGTAACATCAAAACAATGAGTTTTTTTCCTAAATAATACTATTTTAAAACTTAATTACCAATTTACCCCATTTGAAACTTATTTACTTACATACTACACTTTTGAAACTCATGGTTTGAAACCACGACTTTAAAGTAGAAAACTTTATTTTTTTTTCATTTTCAGCATAATTTAAAATGAAATATATATATATATATATATAATTTTAAATTACGCTGAAAATAAAAAAAAATGAGGTTTTGGTTTCAAATCGCGATTTTCAAAAGTTTGGTATGCGGATAAATAAGTTTTAAAATGGAGTAAATTGATAATCAAATTTTAAAATAGTATTATTTAGGAAAAAAAACTCTCAAAATCATGGACAATTCTTTTCTTCTTATTTTTGGTTATTCAAGAGGCCGAAGCTCAAGGATGGCTCATATTTACTTGGTATTCCACAAGTTTCACCGCACTTTATCGCTTTGAATTTTTGAGAAACTTAAAGACAGATTTTAATAATGTTAACGTTGACTTTATTATTGTTTTTACCATAACAACTTGCCTTTACTCATTTGAGTTGAACTCGACGAGACTATCATCGGAATTATGAGGGAGGGTCGAAGGGACTAATTAAAGTAGTCATGTAGGAAGCTTTGTTAAGTAAGATAAGATGGCCAACAAAAGTAGTCTCAATTAGTATTCATCTAAAGGAACCACATTTAATCATCATTTTTATGGACAGCTTTCCCCCTTCACGGTTGTCCCTTCTAAGCACTTGCTTGGAAAAAGAAAAAAAAATTAATATTTTTTCTGGTCATTCCCAATCCACTTGAGCCTGGCTACTAAATTTCCTGATTGCATATTTTGCAAGAGATGCATTTATTTTTTCTGCTAATCGCTAGGGTTATACGTAATATGCGGTGATTCTGTCCCTAAAGTTTTTGTACTTGCAATTTGTTATGTCGTTATTAAAATTGACTAGACAGGTTCAACTTTGAACTAACCCGTGAATATACCAATTCAATACTTGATTTGGACCGGTTTTGTACTTAAATAGATAATGTAGCATAAATGGCTGGTTGGACTGGGTTAACACTCATGGACACGTTTACATTTGACATTAAGGTTTGAACCTGACATGTCCAACTTGAAGTTCGTATTGAGTACTTTAATGTAAATGACCAAACACACAACCTTTGTTAACAAATAAGAAAGCAACTAATAATCTTAGGCTCCGTTACAAAATTATTTTTTTTTTAGTTTTGTAAACTAGAAAAAATAAACGCGTTTGGTACAGAGTTTTCGTTTTTTTTTTCCTTCAGTTTAAAAAAATCAGTTTTTAAACCAGGGCTTTTTTGAAAACTCCAAAAATGAGTTTGGGTTTTCAGTTTTGGTTTTTATTTTGAGACCACCACCACCCCCCACCGCCGGCAGCCACCGCCCACAGCCACTGTCCACAGCCGGGGCAGGCCACCACCACCGTCGGCCACTGCCACGCCCCACCACCGTCACAGCAAACCACCACCAAAGAAAAAACTCAAAATAAAAACTGAGTAATCAAACATCCAAAAGAAAAAAAATTTAAATAAAAATTGGATAATCAAACATCCACTTGTTTTTGTAAGAAAAAATAAACTGATTTTTATTTTTGTTTTTTTAGAAACTGAAAGTGTTACCAAACGCTACCTTAGTATTTGATTTCGTACTAGTCTTTCTCATGTTAATCATTTTTTAATAACTTTACAGTTTAAAATTAAAGATCTAAGAACTTTTATTAAATCTTAAACTTGAATTCTCTACAGTATCATGTAATTCTAATCAAGTAAAGTTTTTTCATTACAAATATAAATAATCCAAATTTGTTTACTTGAAACACCCGTTGAGCTAGTGAACCGTGAACGCCTTAGCCGTTCTAATGACCGGCCTGACTTCAATAACTACAGTTTTTTTGTATCTGAAATAAAACCTGAACAACACGGATCCATAACTTCACCACACGGCATGTTATAAGCAAGGGCAGATGCACGTATCAATCTTTTGGAGGTATTAAATTTCTTACCATTTGTTATATATCTTTTTGGACCCCAAGTCAAGGTAATTAGTCCACCTTATAAATGGAGAAAAAAGTGTGTGGTCCACGTTATTAGTCCTTTATACTATATGCAAACGAACTTCTTGTTATGTTAATGAAACGCAAGAATGTCGCAAATGAACTTTCAACAACATCGTCGTTTCTTGTATCTCATGGCGGAAACAAAGATGAAAGCGAAGAAGAAGTAATCCTCTACTTGGTTTGGTTTCTTACAAAAGGGGGCAAACTTCCAAAAGCAACTATTTCTCTTGTACGACTTTGATTTTCTTAAGATGTAGATGAAACGTTTTGTCGTCTATTCGTTCCTTCTTATTTCTCGTGAATTTTGAGATACATCCTAGCATATGACTTCTACTACTTGTGAAGTAGACTACCATGTCTCCTAAAGCTTTATCATACTTTAACCATATTGGTGAAAAATCCTAAATTTGTCCCTACAAAGGCCAATGACAAAGCTTTTTCGAATCCAAATATGTGGGACAACTTGGTCATCATTTTCTTGCACAGCTCGAGGCCTTTCTTAGTGCTCGGTCAATATGAGCATTCCATCCACCCTAACACACAACTTTTTCCGGAATTCCAAAAATCCACCGTCCTTGTAAGCCAAAGTTATCACTGATACACTTCTAGTATACACATCGCTGCCCTCGGCCCGAGAGAATCCGTAGACACTTTCGAAGGTCCGTGTTGAAGCATTAATATAGTGCTCGTTTTATTGCTGTCGTATTAATGGTATTATCCATACATCATAAAAAGGAAAGTAACACATAATCGTCACAAAACACAGGGCATCTTACTGGAGAGTTATGCTCAAGGAGCGGTGGTTAAGGAGGTTTGTTTCCTTTCTTGACTTCATGGGATTAAATCTGAGGGCCAGAATACTAGAAATTTTATTTACTGATATGCACAAGACCGATCGAGGGAATTGAAGGGCGCGCATTCAAGTTCGCATGTGGAGGAGATTTAGTCTTAGTCGACACGCAAGTAAGTCTGATGATATCTTTTACCATTCAAACCGGAAAAAAAAATAAGAAAGAAAAATAATCTAACTAGGAAGTTGTTTGGGACTGTTTCCAACAAATTAAATCACTTCTTATGTTGCATACGCAGAAGTGCACGTTGAGGAGGAGGAGGAGGAGGAGGAGAAGAGCTTTTCAGTCTTATGGTCAGAGAATAAAATCCTTAAACCCACCCTAATCCTATACTATTGAGAAATCTAAATTCAGATAGGTCCCCCCACTCCCTTCTCGCAACCCTTTCTGCTGCCTTTCAATACAAGATTTTTTGGTAAGCTTTTGGTTTGGTTTGGACCACCTAGCAGCAGCCTTGGGCCATGGTCTAGTTCACTGTCTAGAATCAAATAAATTCCGTTTCGTGAGGAACAATAGACTAACCAAGATTTAAACATTACCCAAGAAACAGAATGCAATGGAGAACCAAATAAAAAGGAGGAAGAATCTGCACTGTAAGCAGATAATAATCTCAATACAAGGAACCTCGTCATTCATTTCCTTTATATATCCAAACAACAGATTAACTACACATATCCATGCGAATGGTATCCCACAAAAGACTCAATAGAAAACTGAAACGAAATGGTTAAGGAATAAAAAGGGGAGACAAGGAGCACTCAAATCCAAAGGGGAACCAAATCAAAATGGAAGGATGAGGAGGAGGAGAATCTCAGTCAAAGCAGTCAATCTTTTACAGCCCAAGAAACATGAGCAAGCAACATAGAATAAAGAGCTGAAAACAGTTCAAGATTTTCTCCCTACTAATCATACACAAAACCCTCTACAGATTACTGCAGACTGAACCAGCACAAAAGCAAAAAAGAAGGAGAAGCCAGCTCATGAAGTCCCATAACTTTCTATTCCTTCCACCAGCTCCATTGGGCTCAATCTCTCCCTCAAACCGCACGCACTTTTTGGGTCTTGGTGTACATTTCTGCCTATCAAGGCAGATTCCCAATCATCCCCTCCACTCTATTGGAAACAACCATAATTGCACCCAGTAGCAAACCATAATTGCCAGTGCTTATCAGCATATAGAAACCTGAGCTCTTCAGCTCCTTCACTTCCTTCTTCCACTGCACCTTTCAATTTAAATATCCGTCAATCTCCATCACCTTTTTCTACACCAAACCATCACTTTCTCTTGCCTTCCCATAATGAGTCATTCTTCATCCACCACTTCTGTCAATGGCTTCTACAACTTCCTCACCCAAGGCATCGACGATCTCCACCGCTCTTTGCTCTCGCATAGTTTCATGTCTCTCCAATTTCTGCAGCATGTTCTCTCTTCACTTCAATCTTTTCATTCCCAGCTAACCATTTTGGTTCAAAAGCTAAACTTGCCCGTTGGAGAAAAATGGCTCAACGAGTACATGGACGAAAGCTCTAGGCTGTGGGAAGTCTGTCAAGTATTGAAAGCTGGCGTCTCGGGCATGGAAAACTATTACTCTGCTGGTGCCAACATAGCTGCTTCCCTTCATGATCACCACTTTTTGAATCCACAACTTTCCCGCCAGGTTAATGTTCTAGCTTAATGTTGGTAGCACTCCCTGTTTTCCAAATTTGAGTCCCTTGACTCTTTTAACTAATCTGGTCAGATCTTATCCTATGAACTGGCTAAGAGTCGATGGAACGCAGTTCTGGAACAGAAGTAATTAAAGGCTTCCATTATGTTACAGGTTATTCGAGCTATCAACGGTTGCCAGAGGGAGACACTGGGGTTGGAGGAGGAGAATCGGGCCTTGATGGAGACGAGAATTCAGCCTCTATCGCTCAGATTTGACGAGAGAGTCTTGCTTGAATCAAAGTTAAATGGGTTCAATGGTTTTCGAGGAGTTCTATATGCCTGGAAGAATGTCAGCTCATTGCTTCTCACTATCTTGCTTAGCGGCCTCGTGTACTTTTGGCCTGAAACAAGCTTTTCCCCAGCTGGTAGTTTTGAAGGGCAGATGGTGTTTGGTTCAGCTTTCATGGTTTCGGCAGCGAGATTGCAGCAGAGAGTGGCATCCATGATGAATGAGCTCGACACGCAGACGGGTGTCGGGGTTTACGAGTTTCAAAGGGCAAGATGTGTCATGGATGAGCTGAAAGCGGAATTGGAGAGGATTAGAGGTTTCGAAGCAGAAATCGACATCTACGACAAGGTCGAGAACATGAAGAGTTGTTTCGGGATGTTACAATGTGGGGCTGAGAACATAATTGTGCAGCTTGATGACTTCTTTGATGAAATAGTTGAAGGCAGGAAGAAGCTTTTGGACATGTGCACTCATAGGTAGGGAAAAAGAGGTTAGACTTGTGTAGTTATGTAGAGAGACAAATGTGCAAGAAATCCAGAGATGCAGAACCTTTAGCCTTAAAATTTCAAACCATTTCTCCTTTACTGTCTCTGCTTACAATGCCTTTTCCTCTCGACAGCACTTTCTTGACACACACAACATTTAAAGATCGAAGCTTTGAAGAAAGCTCTCACACAACAAGATCAAGGTAACTCTAAAGAAAAAGAGAATGCGATTCTTTATCACTACCATCTTTAAAAGAGGAAACATGAAGAATCTCTTAGAGAGACATGGCTTCAATTGAAAGCGAAAATTTCCACCCAAATTCTTCTCATGATTTTCTATCTGAAAAAGAAAAGATGATGATTCTGCTGGTTTTACCCACAAAAAGATACAAGTTGCAGACAGATGCAATGATGTAGATTAACATGTTTGAATTGAACTAAGAACAGTACAAAGTTGGTTCTTCTTTGCCTTTACCCCTTTTTTTTTTTTTTCTTTTTTGCTGTATGTGTTCGGGATTCCCACCTGCCACCAGCTAAAGATGCACAAATCAGAGGAATGGATGGTTACTGCAATCATTTATGTTCGTTTACTCGAAGGTTGTCCTTGCCCCTGTTTTTACTGCTCCTGCTGCATTATTTGTGTAATTAATGACTGCACCCAAATAATGGCCTAAAGTATGAATAATTCTGGATCTATGTGATTCCATCGATTTCAAGTAACCACCCTACTACATAGATTTCACATAAAAATCCATTTAGTACCTACTCTACCACAGAGCTAGTGTGTATGGTGTCTTAGGTCGGAAACATACTTGGCAAGCCGGTCTAGTAACTTACTAGCAAATCTTGCCTCTGGCTAACAAGAGAATACCCACCAAAAATTTTGTGTAATGTTTTGGCCGGGCAACGTTCAAACTCGCGTGACTGCACTGGTGTATTTCACTTGCTCTCAAGAGAGGCTCGGAAAGAAAAATAATCTCTCGACTTCCCAAAAGGATGTTTGGAAGAAAAACTAAAGCGGGTACTTACTTTGGCCTTAGGCCAAGTTTGAGTTTAACATTAGCAGAAACTCGTCCCTTCTCATGTTACATTCAGGGGAGGGAGTCAGATACCTGATTAAAGCAAGTATCAATTGATTGAAAACAGGGAACAAGTCCATCAATCACTTCCGGAAAAGGGGTAGAGAAACGAAAAATAAGGGGGGGCTGGAAACAAAGTAAAAGGCCTTCCATTCAACTTTGTGAGTGGAGGGTCTCCAATTTCTAAATGCATGTTCCCACGAGAGATTCTTTCAAGTTGGTGATAGTAAATGACTAATCATTCCGGTTGCGAAACAATGATGGGTAAGTACGATCTGGGAGAGAGATGGAAAGACGGTGAAGATTCCTGGTTGGGTTCTGCTTTTTCAAGGAGCTCTTCCTTCCTTCCTTCCTTCCCTCCTTTCTCTCCTTCCAGCGCCGAAGCTTTTGTCTGATTCTCTCTCTCTCTACTTTGGTTTCGAGTGTTTCATAAACAGCCCTGACACCTCTTCTGTTCCGCCATCATTTCTCGTTTGCTTATTCTCTCCTCTCTATTTCCTTCCACTTCTTCCCAACTTACAAGACTTGTATGCTTGGTTCTTTTCACCAGACGAGATCATGACATGACGCACATGGTTCCAGCCAACTCATAATAAGGAGCGAGCTACCCTACACTCCGTTTTTAGGCTATTTAAAGTTGGATCCGGATTCCTGCCGTGGCTAGGGTTACGGTAGACACGTTGTACTCCCAGTCATACTCCCAGTCACAGTCGTCCGATCAAAATAAACACATTAAAATCTATCACGTCACATTTTCAACGGCCCAAACTTTTTCTGTCCAAGTCAATCTTCTCTCCCTTTCTATTTGTCTCTGTCCAGAAGCATTCTCTTCCCCCCCCCCCTCTCTCTCTCTCACTCTCAATCAATCTTCAACCCCTTCATCTCTGTACTAACCCAACAACATGGACATTATATTAAAAATAGATTACTCAGTTTCATCTCTAGTTCTGTACAACCACACTTCTGAATTTTAAACACCAAAAACATGAGGAAGAAGAAGAAGCAAAAGCATCATTTCTTCGATTAAACTAAAATCATATCATTCATGCGTTGCATAGGTGAATAAACATAATGTCCAAATTTCCTGGATACAACAATGAAACGAGAAATCAACAAATTATTCTGTGGCCCTTTGCGCATCAGCGAGTTTTACTCCTCAAGTGCCGAAGAATTGCATCAAGTACCCCATGTGATCGATTTTTGGAGGAAAGAGAGGGAGTGCATGAGGTGTCGTCGCCGAAAGGTGGGGAAGGCACGAGGTGTCATCGCCGATGAACAGTGTACTTCAATGGCAGCGCTAGCCGCTTCGATTTTCGGAGAAGAGAGAGATTGTAGATCTTGTCACCAGAAGGTGGGAGTGCACGAGGTGTCGTCGCTGGAAGTGGGGAAGGCACGAGGTGTCGTCACCGGTGAACGGTGTACTTCCATGGCACTGGCTGCTTCAATTTTCAGAGAACAGAGAGAGAGAGATATTGTAGATCTCATCGCTGGAAGGTGGTGGAGGTGGACCATGGACAGACCGTAGCCGGCAGGTGGAGAACGTTGGGAAGTCTTCGCAGCCAGATGGAATTGGAGAGAGTGAGAGAGGGGCTTTTGGAGACAGAAGGATGGGTCGGCAAAGTAAATGCTGAGTTATAAATAGCCGGATGACATGGCTTGATCTAAGCCCTTCCCTCCCACTTATCTCAATCCGACGGCTGTGACTAGGGCTAGAGCATGCCTGCTGTAACCCTAACCACAACAGGGATCTGGATCCTTTAAGGTTACATCATTCATGCGCATATATTGTGTGTGTGACAGTAAAGCTCCCCTTGAAACTGGTTAGAGCTCCAAAAATACACGTACAAAGACTACAGAAACCGTAAAAGTTTCTCAAAAACATTTCACAAAGCTTTGAGCTTCATGTGACATGATTACATTTCCAAATTTAACGAAGGACCTGGGCACCTGGCTTCCTCTTACCGCGCCTTCAAACCTGAAATTTATTTACCCTGAACCTAAAACATGCTTGTCAACCATCACACAGTTTCGAAGAAGATTCTAGCTTCCCTCCGTCGCTGTATGGTATAATTATACAAGAAGAGAATAGAGCGATCTTACCACTTAGTAACCCATTAAGAACTCTACCCCTGAAACTAGAATACTCTTCCTTTGACCAACGGCTTTTAACTTCGATTTAGCTTCTTTACCCCCATCGTGTATAAATCTTTCAAACCTCATCCCCAGGCTTCGCCTAAAAAGGATTCAATGCTTGTTTAACCTTCTACAACCCCAAACCCCAGTTACAGCTCAAGAAAATTACGGGAATAACATTTGACAGAAACTAAGCGCAGAATAACATTATACACGAACAAAATGCAACAGCTAATGCGATGGCTATCTAAAAATGATCTATCCTGTACATCATCTGATAAAGAACCATCAAGTTGCATACATGAGCGATACTTGTTTAAACAAACAGACACACCAAACCCATTACTACTGAACAAAGAAAAAAGTTAGATATTATCTATGTTGTGTATCATCAAATACTCTTGCAGGTACAAAACAGATCATTAATCTAAAGTATCACTACATGGTCCAAACAATAGTTGAACAATAGGGATTTTCCATTCTCCCTGTATCAACTTATGATAGACTTACCGAGCTCTCCAAATATATGGAAGAAATTTGACAAGGCTCAAGCACTCTAGAAGCAGTCCCACCCAGTCTCGGTCCCACTATTACATCCTCAAGTCTGGTGTTTTACGAATCTACTTGAACTTCCTTACATAAAGATGGAATGAAAGTGATGATGCACACTGAATTTTCTGAAAGCTGGTTGACCTTAGCAAAACAACCATGGAGAATCCAAGCCATGTTCATGTACAGTAGAAAGCAATCCTCCAATGCAGCAAAATTTCTATCAAATATTGCATCCCAGGAGAATTATATGTCGAGTGCTGGCATTGCAAACTGAGTTGCAAAATTTTCGACTCGCGTCCGAAGCTCCACAATATCTTTATTGTTGTGAAGACCCTTCAAGAAACATTTCTGCACCTTTCCGTGTTCCCTCTGCACCAAACTAGCAATCTGTGCCGCTCGGAAGAGAAAGTCACACATTGTCTCAAAATCGGCCTCTAGACAACCTCTTGATGTCATAGCAGGAGTACCTGTGGCCATAAACATAATTAGCCATCATAATCATAAAAGCACAACCTTGTCCTCTGAGCAACTCATAAAAGTTGAATAATTTGCAGTGAAACAAGATTTTTGCTTACCAATCCTCACTCCTCCAGGTGTAATACTGCCATTATCATCAAATATAGCAATTTTATTAAGAGTAATATGACACATCTCACAGACCTTCTCGAAGTTCTTACCTGCAAAACCAAAAACGAAAGAAAACACCAAAAAGGTAAGAATTCCTCCTCAAGCATCAGTTCAAGAAAAAACAACCACTTTAAAGTACAACAAAAACCTCAGCCTCAAATATGGGGATTTCTCTGTCTACGAGTGCACACATGAATGCTACTTTGATTTAGCTTGGCTTGTAGAAGGTTGTGCCAAAGTGCAAAATCACTAGCAGCAGCTCTTTTTTTTTCTTTTTTTTTGCCATGGACATAAATATGGTAAACTCAATGCCAATACCTTTTTAGCCGGTGTGCACCAGTGTTTAGGTTTCGAAATATCAAAAGGACCAGACCATTTATATTAGATCCATAACAAAGTTGAAACACAATAATGGCAAGTTGGTCGCTGATATCAATCCTTACTCCACTCTCTCAACAGCTTAAAACCATGACAAAACATAAAAATCCACGTCTCGTTTTTCTATCCACGAATACATTTGCAGCTGTGTATATGAGCCAGGAAAAGAATCTCAGGAAATCAATTTCCAATGTCATCAGGGTGACTAAGTGCATTGAAGAAACAAAACCAACAAAATCAAAGCCCGAACTAATCAACTCCAATGCATGAGTTGCATCAGAAAGTGGCATGTCTATTATATAAGGGAAAGAGAGATACCCGTCAATCCAAGATTTCTGAGATCCCAAAGTATCAAATGATTGTCAGTGCCTCCAGTAACCAGCCTGCAATTTCTTTTCAGTAGAGCAGATGCTAATGCCTGAGCATTCTTCTTCACTTGTTGCATATATGCCTTGTATTCAGGAGTAGCCAATTGCTTCAAGGCTATTGCAAGGGCAGCAATGTGGTTATTGTGTGGTCCACCTTGCAGTGCTGGAAAAACAGCAAAGTTTATCTTTTCCTCAAAGTCATATTTGTCACTACCATCACCTTGGTTCAGAAGCATCCCTCTCTTCCTTGGCTTCGAACCTTTCCTGTAAAAAATAATACCTCCCCTAGGACCTCGAAGACTTTTGTGGGTTGTTGAAGTAATAATGTCGCAAAATTCGAAGGGGTTTACACACTCCTGCGAAGCACAAAAAGCCACATTAGGAGAGAATGTTGTTGGAGAAAATTTGAAGCCAAAAACAAAAAAAGTTGTATTCGTGAACATTCTCTTATCAAAGACATGAACAAATGTGGGAGGACATAAAACAAGAGCAAGCAGATGTAGATGCAGTGGAAGTAGACCAGGGACCACATTTGGTATCAGAAACTCCCAGAACAACTATATTAATTGACTTATAATAGACAAGTAATCATGTCATCGATGGAGAATATTAAGTTGGATTTCTGTGACATAAAACAAATGAGACGCATAACTCTGTAGAACTAAACAAAAAGCAGACACAAAGTATTGCATGAGCTTGCCAGTAGATCGAAAAGATTAGCATAAACAATTTATAATGCTATGCAACCTTAAAAGTAATGATGCTGACAATCAACTTCAGGAAATTTTTTCTGCTTAGAAAAAAAGCAAAAGGAGTCCCCAAGTCCCAACATCCTACAAAAAGAACAAAACAATAAACTTGTTCATGTAGTTACTTGCCAATCGAGATTCTGGGCCAGCCACTAAATCCCAATGCAACTATGACTCCGCCAAGCGAATCTCTAATTAACCCATTAGCTCCACTTTCCTCGTTCACAAAGAACCCAACACATACTCCACCACCAAACCAAAACTGAATAAAAAGCAAGGCTTTCATTTTTCTGGAAACAGGGGCAGATCTTTTAAGGTCTCGCCATCAATAGTTTACAGTCAAGCAAATGCATACTGCAGTAGATTGAACACATGTTATAAACAAAGCCGTAAGGGTATACGAAAGCACAAAACCACTTAACAACGCAAACATATTAAATATAACCAATCATTTCATCAACTTCAAAAGGAGCACAAAAAGGGTCAGAGGTTAGAATCAAGTTAGACTGTTTCCATATGGTTCATTCTGGGGCGATCACGGATCAGAGTATTAGTGCACTTTGGTCCTCTCTCAAGGACAACCTCCATGCATTATTTTTGGGTTTTCCATTTCAACTGGAATGACATACGAGTTTGTTATACTTGCAGCATTACGACAACTTCAAAAGCCATAGCATGAATGAAATAAGTGAGAAAGGAGCCTGAACCAAGAAGGTTCTCTCTCCGTCCCAAAATAATGGCTCATATTTCCTTTTTGGGCTGTCCCAAATATATTGCTCACTTCCTAAAGGGGGAAAGTATAATTTTCCTTTCTTCCAATTTTACCCTCCTTTCTAATATTTCCTTTTCTCTCTCCTCAATTCTCCCTCTTCAAAGAACCCATCGTACCCAACTCTATTTCCCTTCTTTCTTTTCTCTATCCTCTTTGTCCCTCCCTACCCACCGCATACCAATGTTTATAATCAGATCCCTCATCGAAAAGAACAAGATTTTGATACCTCCTGATGCCCTGCTTATGTTCTGTGAATTATTGATGTCATCAAGAACGCGATGTCCTCGAGAATGAGCTAGTTACCATTGCAAGCTTCAAAGTTCTTCAATAATTGTCCATAGGAACGAGATTGGAGGTCGCGATTTCTGGATCTAATCGGTACTTAAATTACAGATGAAATGCCACCATGAATCATTCGGGAGAAAGGAAGAAGGGGTGGGGGGTAGAGGCGGTGGGGCAGTGATTTTTTCTATCGTGGCTTATTATGATTTCTAACCATTATCTCAAACAGATCAACACCAAGTTTTGGTGTGTTGTTTGGCTGTTTTCAAACCTGTCACTATGGTGTACAATATTTTAGGTTTGCTTTGATCTCTGGAGTGGTACTCAAGTTTGCTTGTATCTTTTGGCTGTTTTCAAACCTCTCATCTTTCCCCAAAAAAGGTCCAGATTATTAACAAAACAATTTCTAAAGAGACTACTTAACGCACCACAACCGGTAACAAAATGGCCTGCTTCAGCTCTAACTGAACCACGGTCAACCCAGAGGGAAGTTCATAATCCAAAACTATAACATAAAAACCAAGTAATTTGGAGCCTATTCAACAGCGTGAATGCCTAAAATGAACCGGAAAAAATATACATTTCTAATGAGATTGTTCTCATCTAATACAATATGTCCGCGTAATAGGAAACAGATGATGCAAATCGACAAGGATGGCTTGTACCATCTCCTCTTCCCCTTGCTACTTAAGAGATATTAGGGACCAAGCTTTATAGTCAACAATTGAAAGCCTTGTACCCATGTACTAATTAAGTCTAGGCCAATAAAATATCATAAGCCAATCATATTTAATTAACTTGATGGCATTCTCTGCAACCATGTCGCATATTGTCTTCGTCTTCTGTTCACTGAGACATGTAGGTGTAATTCTTTGTGTTTATAATCTAATAAGATCCATGAAATGTTTGTCAAATGCTTGTCATTGTATGCAGAAAGCTCCATAGAACTAGACCCCTTGCAAAATTGTAATGTCGAAACTTGAAAATATAAATATCATCAGTATAAAGATGCCAATTCTTATGTAATATACGAACTGATTAACACACAATTAATGGTGATCGAAATTTCATGGATGCGCTACCTACCACACTCCAAATTGGAGTATTGGTAAAACTCTAGTAATATGCTTGCTAAACATTCATGCAAGTTCTTGATACATGTACAAGAAGTTAGTAGTAGTATCAAAATCGAACATCTAATCCCTATATGAACTAATACGCAAAGAAGGTGAAAGCAAAAGAAACAAAAAGACTACAATATTGTTGATGACATGCTACACAAATTCAACCAAATGCAACGAGACTCATAGCATCAGCAGATAAGGGCATATTTACGATGGTTAGAAATGGAACACTTCCAGCAAAACATGCATCAAGAACAAAGACTACAATATTGTTGATGACACATGTTACACAAATTCAACGAAACTCATGGCATCAGCAAATAAGGGCATATTTACGATGGTTAGAAATGGAACACTTCCAAAAAAACATGCATCAAGAACAAAGGGTTTAAACCATGATGGAGTATGACCAAACAAGTAGCATCAGTGTTTCACCTTGGCCGCAACGAGACCGCTAATTTGAGCCATATCACACATTAAGACCGCTCCGCACTTATCTGCAATCTGTCTAAACCTTGAATAGTCCCATTCCCGAGGATATGAGCTCCCTCCACAAATAAGTATCTTGGGCCGAAAATCAAGCGCCCTCTCTTCAAGCTTGTCGTAATCTATATACCCTGTTTGGGGATTTACCTTATATGGGAGGCTTTCAAAGAAAATCGAAGCCCCTGAGACTTTCCTTCCGTTTGGTGTATAGTAGCCATGACTGGTGTTTCCTCCAGACGGTGTATCCAATCCCATTATCCGGTCACCTGGCAATAACAGACCAGTGTAAACCGCAAAGTTGGCGGACGTACAAGAATATGGTTGGACATTTACACCCCAATTCTCCGAGTCAAGACCAAAAGCGGTCAAGGCACGCTCACAACAGAGAATCTCAATCTCATCAATATACTGATTCCCACTGTAGTACCGCGCACCCGGCATCCCTTCCGAATACTTGTTAGTTAGATGACTCCCTAGAGCTTCCATAACCGCCTTGCACACGAAATTCTCTGAGGCTATCAGTTCAATCCCCTTATACTGCCTCTGCTTCTCCTTCTCCATAATTCCAAAAACATCGGGGTCGGCTTCCCTGAGAGACTGGTTCCCCCACGCCCGCACAGCGCTGCGTCGCGACTCAAGCCCCTGAGGCGGCTCGGTCGAAGCGCGCTTCGAGGATGAAGAGGAGGCTGAGGGCGACGGCTCCCCGTCCCTACGCCGCTTCAAGCACATCGAGTGCCCCAAAATCCGAAACTCCCGCTCCTCGCCGCCGCTCTCCCCGTTCTCGTCATAATGCCCGTTATCCTTGATATTATTCTCCGTCTGCCGCTCCATCAGCTGGAGCGGCATCGACGGGAGCGGGTGCGACGAGTCGCGGTGCGAGTCGATCTGGAACCCGATCGAGTCGTCCGCGATCGGCGCGCGGTGGGATAGGAACCCTAGCTTGACATTCGGCTGCGAGTGCGTCGTGTCCATGACTTAAATTAAACTATAAACGAATGGAACGTGAAAAAATGTTTACCTCGAGCTCTATGAGAGAGAAAATCTCAACCACAACAACAGAAGCAATGGCAACAGCGTTTCAAGCAGTTACAGTAGAAGTACCGGAACCTCGATCGAGAAGATGCTGAGTGCGTGGCTGATGATTCCATAGACGGCCTCAAAACCCTACCCTGACCCTAACACCAATCAATTCAGCTTACGGATGTACGCTGTGCACAGAGAGAGGTTTTGTGTGGAGAGAACGAAAGAAATGGCCTCAGATTATCAGAGAGAGGAAGGTGGGGAGGGATTGTGTGACTATGCGTGGGTTTGACGAAGACGGTTGGATTCGAGGGGGATGTACCTGGACGGTTTTGGGCTGGCTTGTTGGAGTGACCCGCCATCGATTTAGACGAACCCGATAGGTTGTTGTCGCCTAGGGGTGGCACCGTTCAATTGATTCAAAGAGGCCGAACACCAAAGCGAATAAAAAAATTAAATTGTAGTTGTACTGTTTGGTTTCGACGTTTAACGGATTAAATGAATTGGTTTAAAGGGATTGAACGGCATAGACTTATAATAATTTTTAGACTTTTTTTTAAAGTATTTATTACCTATTTAGCTGTTGTAATATACATAATCACAAATTATTTTGGTGCATGTTTAGCTGTTGTAATTTATATATTTAGCTATTGTAATTTATATATTTTCATATATGTATATGTGTATGTTTACACATATATACTCTCGGTTCTACTTGATTTTGTTTTATGAAATAACTCTCTGAATCCATCTCAAATGAGCTAGTTTGATTAGTCAACCTTAATTGTTTATCTTATTAGCTGAATTCAACGAGCTCCCAACTGACGAAACATATGGATAACAATATGGGGAGGCCCAGCACTCGCACCCCAACCTAAGTAGCCCCACCCCCCATGTTGTTTATGTCTTTGACTTATTGTACTTTGCATCACTCATGTCCTATGCCATTTCATCTAGATTCAACCTGCTCTATTTAACTTAATCGCATTATTATAAGAAAAACACTTTCTTTACAGTTGTCGACGGTGATGGCCGGAGGTGGATGACGTTGTCCCAAGCCTGTGGCAGGAGCTATTGCGCAGTGGTGGATGGAGTTGATCGACAGTTGCTGGCAGCCGTCAACGGCAGTAGGACGAGTGATAGTTCCCGTTGGTGACTAATAGTCGTGGACTTATGCATGTTTTTGAGAATCTATTTTGTATTAAGTTGCAAATAAAAAGGGGGAAAAAACCACATATCCCCATATTAAGTTCTCATTTACCATATCCTCGTTCGCTCCAAAATCATTTATAACTAGCTTTTAACCCGCGCGTTGCATGCGAATAAGATTTATCAAAATTATCACAATCTCAAACAAAAAAGAATGAACAACTATATGTTTTGAAGTCATAATAAGTTCAACGAAATTTTAAGGGAAGTAATTTGATGAACATATTCATTTAACCCATAAAAGTTAATATTGGAATTATCTTCTTCTCTTTTCTCTTTTAGAAGATAGAAGGAAATTTTTTTAAAAAGTAGATGTTGCAATTAAGCAAAGCAAAAAATAAATAAAATCCATTAATCGTATTAGAATCAAGAAAATATTAGATTTATTGTAGAGAAACGGTTTGACTTTTTGCTAAAACAAAGTGTGCATTGATGTTGAGTGAACACCTATTTCTGAAATTGTACATTATTTTGGCAAAAGTTTTGTAAATTCTGTTATTACGGCTAGCCAAAAATGCTTAAGCAAAGCAAACCTGATATAAGTCATTAAATCAAATAAGTTTAACTTAGCTTCATACCTTTGACTAAAGATTGAAAATTAAGTAAAAACGAAAAGCAAAATCTAGAAGAATATTAATTACTACAGAAAAAGTAAATATAGGTATTAAAAGTAATTTGGCGCGGAACTATGTGACTATTTATGGACATATCTTTTATAGGCTGAAAGAGAGAAAAATCAAGAGAGATTTTAAAATAATTTTATTTGAATCTTGAATTAACGATGACAATCATATAATTAATTAGATGGGAGAGAGAAACAATTGCGCAAATTTGTTCCAAAAGTTTAGGCTAACCAAGTGAGCATGTGAGAGGCTATCAAGGCCTTTAAAAAAAAGAAGAATGCAATTAGTTGATAAGGTAGGGTGAGATAAGTTGTAACATAAACCATTAATGTATGTAAAGAAGTAATTATGTAACAAAAGTAGATGATTTTGCAACAAAAGAGGAATTTAAATTCAAATAAGTTGATAAATGAGAGAAATCTGTGACAAAAAAGGAAAAACAAAACCTATTGAATTAAATCTTTTTATTCACATGGCAAAAGAAGAGAGTGTCCACGTAAGCTGTGACGTAGACATTTTCTCACGCTCTTGACTTTCATATATATATATATATAATTAGATCTTCCCAAATAAAAACCTTGAGGGGCGAGCTCCGTAATTAGGTCCCTGTTTTGTCATCCGCGAGCGAACACGAGCCAAGATAGAGTAGCTCAAATGTCTTCACAGCCCAAAATAGGAATGTTTTTGGTCGGTGAAGATACTTTTAGTCACAAAAAGATAAGATATAGACTTACGTGGCATAACAGTGTTGCAAAGGGAGTAGTGTATTACGTAGGTGGGTCCTTGTGAGGGTCCATTAAAAATTGCAAAACGGTTGTGAAGTGGGGGAAGTTCGGCGCCAGTGATATGCATTGGGCCGCTTACACAATTACCAATTGTGCCTGTAAGGTATGGGCTGGGCCTCTTTTATGGCACTGAGCTTGAACTTGGTCCTCCTTCTATGTATCCAAGTTCTGAATTCAGGTAACAATTTTTGGTGATTGAGAATAGTGTTTGCTGGAAGAGCCAAAAGAGAGTAAAAACAATGTTTTTAAATCAGTGGAAATCGAACAATTACTTTGGGACAACTTATTATAATAGAAAGGAGGACAGGTATTTAGAAAAATACTACTTTACGTAGATCTTTTTTATAATAATAATTGATGTGAGAATCCTCTTAAAGAAAATAAATGTGTACTAGTATTAAATGAAAGCACCTTTATTGTGAAGCTTTTTTGAACTTTCAATTCACAAAATATTCTAGTTTCAAATTAAAAGCTGTTCTCGACTTAATTTGGTCGCACCCAAGGGCCTATTGGGTGTCGCGTTTCGCGCGACATGTCGACACAGTTAACGGTCAATTTTTAACGCTTTCCAATCGGTCAAAATGTGCACGCTCAACTCACACGCATGTTCATTTTTTTACAATACTTCGTCGTTAGGAAATTGATTTTTGCGTAACTTATGGCAATGCCTCATTGCGCCTCACCCGTAGCACACCGCCCATCAATGCACCTTGCCAAATTCCCCGAGGGCGATAGCCTTGGCCTTCCCCTGGGGGTCATGGCCACCCTTAAAGGGTCGGCCTCGGCCACCCTTTGAGGGTCGGGCTCAGCCTTCCCTTGAGGGCGATAGCCTTGGCCTTGCTTCAAAGGTTGGCTTGCCTTTTCCCAATGCTTGTTCTCCAACTTGACCTTGTGCCGTCCGCGACTCCTGCCCATGCCCATGTGTCCCTCATGCATCATATGCCCTTGGCAGGACGTGCACTTTCGTGACAAACGTCGTTGCGCCCATGCACCACTTCATAACATGGCCCATGGCACCAGGTATGGTCTCGCGATAAACGCCGTTGCGCCCGTGGGCCACTTTAATAACATATACCCCTGACACTAGGTATTGTCTCAAGACAAATGTCATCATGCCTATGCGTCACTCTCGTGTCTCGTGTCGTTAGCACCGCGCCCATGCGCTCCTCTCATGTTACATGCCTCTGGGCACCGCACCTATTCACCGTATCATGCACCCCAGCCATGGACGTGGAACATATTTTGACCCACTCTCCGGAGCGTGCAGCATTCCGAAGGGCTCCGGTCGTAATGCTCCAGCACGAGGACACTTTTGCAACAAGATAGGCTCACTACCGTAGAAGCTATTTTCGGCTGAGGCAACTTGCATGGCATTAACACATGCCTGAGCTGTGACCACGTCACACTCAAGTTACCAATAATCGTCAGAACCACACATGTTCACCACACAATGTGCCCCATTGTAGATGTGGGACATGCTTCGACCCACTCTTCAGAATGTGCAGCATTTCGAGAGGCTCCGCTCGAGGTGCTCTGGCACGAGGACCCTTCGCACCAGGATAGGCTCACTACCACATAAGTTATCGCTACTTGTGCGGCTTGCATGACACTAGGCACTCCTGAGCTGTGACCACGTCGCACTCACGCTACCGGTGATCGTCAGTGCCCACATGACAATAATCCCCGGGTCACTTCAAGACGAGAGCAAGTCTTTGGAAAGCATCGTGCCTAGTCTACCTGGCAGTCGGGCACAAAGACCTTCTTTCACCGCTGTCAGGTTTCTCTCCATGTCTCTCAACGTACCTTTGTAGGATACAATAAAGGCTTGGACCGGTGGCTAGGGCAAGGGCTTCTTCTGATCATATTGACGTTGTGTGGTCAATCATTTCAGACAAGTAAAGCAACATTGTATAGGGCAGGCAACACGAATATAAAAGCTAGCAGTCCAAAGAAGCACTGATATTTGTGGACCCCCTGGTGAAGTGTCACTTATGGGGGATGCCATGTGATAATTGATGATACGTACATATTTTTGCCTATAAGAACTAAACTCTAGAATTTATTTTGGGACCAAAAAAAAATTATTTGAGAATCAGAGCTCTTGCATCCTAGAGAGATAAACACAGTTGGACATAATCTTAAACACAATATTAGACTGTAATGTTGGACCCTGACTTGGACCCTACATTGGACTGTCAACTGCCAGACCTGTTCGTCTTAGCTTCGTCTTCGTAGTTTTGTTACTCCTCGTGGCCTGTCTGGGAAGCCTTACTCTCCGCTTTTACTCCACTGTTACTGTGTCCTACTTTGTGCATCTCGCATCTAATTCGGACTGTATCTTTTGTGACACCTCCACGTACCTTGGAACCCACTTTTTCTGACATCAAAAGTTAATTACTCAATGTCATTGTTGAAATTTTTTCAACATTTAATAAATAACTACTCTAAAAGACTATTTTTAAAATTTATTCTCCATCTCTACTATTCCAATCAGTCTTCTCAAATATCCAATCACCACCCATTTTTATTGCTTCCTTCCCCTTGATACTATTTTTATGATAAACTAGTTTTTCTTTTATTGAATATATATGTTATTACATGTACATATTAGACTTATGTACATTTTTCTTTAATTGCGTGCGTGGGTGCAACACAACTTGTATCAAAAGAAGACAATGTTTAAATCTTAGCCTTATATGCTTGGACATATATACATACACAGACCCACATACAATACTATATGTTTGTTCATATATCTATTGAGGATTAACTTCTGAGTTGAATGGCTACAATTATTCAATGCACACGTTATTCTCGCAACTTGCATGTGTTAAAAGCAACTTGCATGTTTTAAATAAGTAGACAAACTTGGATTTGAAACCAAAAGTGTAGTCATCGAATGGGGAGGTTGGCCTAAAAGGGCCCTTGACCATGGAGAAGTAAATGTCATGGATAGCGACATTAAACATAAATAATTTCACCATACAAAGTTTGAATTAAGATTCTTTATTATATAATTCGTCTGTGCGATGAGACTGTCATTATAAATTTTAAAATAACAACAATATATTCAATAATAAATTTTAATCAAATAAAAGTAACGTACAACAGAACCCTTTATTCGTAAAATAGAGATCAATAGCTGCATTGTTGCGTGGGTAACATAAAGTTTATTCTATGATTTTTTTCTGGGTTAATGTACCCATCACACATAAATGGCTGTGTATACTTTTAGAAGTTATAAGTTTTTTCTAGATTAATGTACCCATCACACATACATGGTTGTGCACACTTTAGGCGTTAATGTCAAATGTTTTAACAAGACCTTACTATAATGCTGATGTCCCCAGTGGGCCCTAGGTACGTGGCTGGAATTCTGCCTCTTGCTTTCTTGCTATATGTGGATTAAGGACACGTGGTCAAATCTCGGGTGCTCTTCGTGGCATCAGCTGCTTTCACTTTTTAGGATGGGGTTTGTGTGCATCGTGGACCACGTTAGTTACGGTAATCCCCGGTCGCGCAAAGTGTGCCGCGTCACAGAACGCGAGTACGTTTGTGTTCTGTACTTGCGGAGAGATTCTTCGTCGGATGATGCGGTGGATGACGTCGGCCTCCGGTTGCTTTAAGGGCGGGTGGCCGTCACCGCGAAGCGTCACATCTTTACCCGGCGACTCCGGGAAGGTATTATGTGAAAGTACTGTTTTCTCCTCGTCGCAAAACGTTATTATTACGTCATAATCTTCTTTTTATCCTGCAAGAAGCAAAGTGACATGGTTTTGGTAAATTATTTTGAGATGTTTTATTCACCGCTGAAGTTAGAATACAAACTTACATGATGTTTTTATATGTATCCTTTAACTTTTGAATGGTTTCCTAATAAGTATAGAGTGAATAAGTTAATCGTCACTGAATCTTATTCTTAGTGTCAATTTAGTCACTTAATTTAAATTTTGTTAAACTGGCCATTGAATTTATTTGTTGATCCAAATAGAGTCCTTTACTAATTTCAATTATCTCAGGGCCATTAAGATCCCATACACGAGACAAACACGAAATGAGCTTAGGAAGGGCAAAATTTTCAAACCGGAAAATTATATCCTTTTTTTCTCTTGTATTTATCTTATTCTGTCACTCTCTCACCCATCGCCATATCACCCCATACCCACAACGTCACCACCATCAGAACCTATATATTATAAGAAACTCAAACCAATTAACTACAAACACCATATCTATCTCTTAAAGTAACACTAACAACAAAATTCAATGGTCGTTACCACATTGCACTTAAAATAGTTGCTACAAAATTTATGGGAGTTTTTTTTTTCCTAAATAATATAATTTTAATACTTAATTACTTATCTACTCCATTTTGAAACTTATTATCCGCATACTACACTTATAAAAAAAGGACTAATTACACATATGTCCTTTAGGTTATAGTGTAATTACAGTCAAGGACACTAACAGTGTGTTTGGAACAATGAAATTGATAGGAGTTCATTTCAAATTCTCAAATTTTGTTGTTTGGAATATTAAAAAAAGGAATTGGAATTGGATTTCATGGGATTTGACTGGACTTGTTTCTATAGTGTGAAATCCGATGAAAAATGGTCGGATTTCATGGGATTTCGATTTACTTGAATTAAAAGTAATTATTTACCTATTTCACCCTTTTTTAGAATCTCTCCAACAATGAAACTACCACCACCATCTTCATTGCCACTACCGTCACACCACTTTTACTACCATCACTGGCATCACTACTACCATCGGCACAAATACTACCACCACTACTATCACCACCATCGCCACTACTACTGTCGCCACCACTATCACTGTCATTACCATCACTAATGTCGCCACCACCGCTAACACTGCCCCCACAACCACCGCTAACACTATCGCCGCCTCCATCACAGCCACCACTACAACCACCACCGCCGCCATTGCATCTTTCACCGCCACCACTACTGCCATAGCCAACACTGCCAGTGCTGCCACAATTATCACCGTCGCAGCCACTATTATCACCACCGTCAACACCGCCAGTACTTCACAACTACCACCATCGCAGCCACTATTGCCACCACCACCACATTGCCACTGCCACCACTGCTGCCACCACTATCGCCGCCGCATCCCCCACCACTACAGTCACTGCCATCGCCATCATCGTCAGTACTGTCACAACTACCATCGTCGCCACCGCTACTACCACCACCACTATTGCCACCACCACCGTTATCACCAACACCGCTAGTACTGCCATAACTACTGCTACTGCCACCACCACCACTATTGCTACCACCATTGCCATCACCGCCACTGTTGTTGCCACAGCCATCGCCACCATAGCCACCAATAATGCCACCATCACCACCATTGCCATCATTACTGCTACCACCGCTGCCGCCATCACCACTACCACTACTATTGTCACCACCGTCGTCACCACCACTATTGCCACCATCGCTACTGTAGCCACTACTGTTACCACCACCACCATCACTGTCGTCACCATCACTACTACCATCGCTGCCAACATCACTATTGCTACCGTCGTCATCACCACTATTGCCACCACTGCTACCACTACTGCTACAAGCATCATTATTGGTGTCAGTTGACGACCACCAGTTACACATTATTACACCTCAATATCACAACTACCATCATTACCATCACTTGACCACCCCACCACTTCCACCGTCAATGTTGCTACCCCGTGCAGTGCTGTCACCACCACCACCATGTGGTGACACTAGCATACTTGAAACCACTTACTGTAATTTGTTTTTCATCGTAAGTTAAGGATATAATTGTCTAAAAATTTATTACCTATCCATTTTTCCTGTTTTCCAAACACAAAATAAGAATTTCGTGATTTGAATTCCCTTTCGTTCAAAACAAAAAGAAGTGAATTGAATTCCAAATCTGAAATTCAAATCCTAAAAGAATTTGTTCCAAACAGACCGTAAGTTTCAAAAGGTATCAGCTGTGTCCTTCCATCCTTCGTCTGTTAAAAAATCATACATTTTGATGACGTCATCCGTTATGTATTTTTAAAATACCAATACTACCCCTTTAAACCCTATATTTTTGTCTTAAAAAAACTAATTGTTTCAAACTCTCTCTTTCTCTCTCCAACTCTCCCTTCCTTTACACTAAATAGAATCTTTGAAGTTATTGAGCAGGTCGATCTCAAGGGCCTGAGTCACAGGGAATTCCCCAAATTCAAGCTCATTCTAATCATTCCCTATCAAAGCAGCTTTGAGTTGTCAAGCCTTTCTCTTTGCGGAATCTCCGACAAAGCAGCTTTGAGTTGCTACAGCCGCATGCAGCTCGCCAAAAGGGACTACCGTGGTGAGGCGGTGTGGTGGAAGGAGGGTGTTGTGCGGGGTGGTAGGGGAAGAGAGAGAGTGTGCAAATTACCGACGAGGAAGAAGACTGGCGGGGTGAGGGAAGGGGCTGCCAGAGAGGTGGGGAAGGGGACTGCGGATGTGATGGAACGGGCTGCTGGTGGGAAGGGGACTGCCGGCCGCGGTAGACCTGGATCTGATTGATTGGGCTAACACTGAATTGAAGAATCAAATTGATTCGGTACAAATTGAAAAGAGACTAACCTAATCTGGTGGTTTCATTCAAAAAGGCTGATTCACATTAACCCTAATTTTAAGTATCAAATCCCTAATTTGAAAATTAGGGGTTTGAAATCCTAATTTTAAAGTTTCAAAATCCTAATTTTTAAATTAGGGTTGGATTTTGAAGCCCTAATTTTTAAATCTGTCTTTGAAATCCTCCTAATTTCAGGTTTCAAAACCCTAATTTTAAAAAATTAGGGTTTGATAGAAATTTGAGAAGAGATAACTGAATGGCATTTAAAAAATTAAGTTCCTAAATCATGGACAGTTTGGTCTTTTCATTTCAAACCGTTAATTATTTATATTTTCCGTCTGGTCAACGGACATAAGTGTAATTTGTCCAAATTATTGTCCTTACCTGTAACTATACCTTAACCTCAGGGACATAGCTATAATTAGCCCTATAAAAATCGCGATTTAAAACCACGACTTCAGATAAGAAAACATCATTTAGAACCATCACTTTAAAGAAGAAAACGTGATTTAGAATCACGTTTTTCGTTTTCTGCATTATTTTAAGAAAACTCAAAAAAAGAAGAAACTGTAAATAAGTTTCAAAATAAAGTAGATAAAATTAAATATTAAAATTATATTATGTAGAGAAAAAAAAACTCAAACTTACGGCAACCTGAGGTTTAAGTCTTCTAAGGGTCCGTTTGACACTCTCTTTTTTTCCTCCTTTTTTTTCAGTTTTGAAAATTGGAAAAAAAAATGCGTTTGGTAACCATTTTTTTTTCCTTCTCCAATTTAAAAAATCAGTTTTTAAACTGAAGAGTAAAAAAAAAAACTCCAGAAAATGATTTTTTTTTTTCACTTTTGGTTTTTTTTTTTGAGACCACCACCACCACCCTCCCACTGCCGGCAGCCACCTCCGGCCGATGGGGACCACCGCCGGCGACTGCCGGCAGCCACCTCCGGCTGCCGACGACCACCGTCGGCAGCCACCTCTGGCCACCGGCGACCACTGCCGGCAACCACCACCACCGTCGACAACCGCTACGCCCCACCACCGCCACCGCAAACCACTCAAAAAAAAAGTCAAAATAAAAAGAGTTACCAAACACCAAAAAAAAAAACTCAAAAAAAAAAGGTTATCAAACACCCACTTATTTTTGTAAAAAAAAAAATTAACCCTAAGTCTCTAGAGACTCCGAATTTTTTTTCTTTTTTTTCTTCCTTTCTTAACACATTATTATCACAATCAAAAGCAAGGATCTTTATATGACAATCTGTTAAGCGTCTATATCTTATATGTCTATTCGAAAGTGCTCTGGGAGAGTTGTGAAAATACATCCCACTTCTTCTTCACAATCATCATCCAAGCTTAAAAGTGTTAAAAACTTTCTTAAGTGGCACGTGGGCTACTCCCCTTTTTGCGGCTAATTTGGCGCTAATATTTGTCAATAACTTGGGCGAGGCAAGTACCGTGCAAAGAACTAAAATGACAATAAAATCTTGTTATGCCGACTGCGAATCGTGTCTTCTTAACCTTTTGTTTAAAATATATAGCATGCTTGTTTTGTTTTTTAAAAAAACATTTTCGTTTTAAATATTAGTTTTTGTTGCTGACAAATAAAGGAATAATATAGCATATAAGAAATAAAAAAATAACATCTATTAATGGAGAAGTATGATATTGTATTTAAAGTATGATTTCGTAGCACCACCGTCAGACTTGAGAGGTGAAATTTAGTTAGCGTTTGAAATTACTTCCAGTTTTGATTTCTGTTTTCAAAAAAATCAAAATCAAAATCAGTTTTAGTTTTTATTTTTTATAAAAATAAATGAGTATTTGATTACGCAGTTTTATTTTGAGTTTTTTTTCTTTTGGGTACTTGATTACCTATTTTAAAAATTAAAAAAAATTCTTTGGTGGTAGTTTGTGGTGGCGGTAGCGGCTATCGATGGGTTGCGGTGGCTGGCGGAAGTCGCCGGCGGTGGTGGTGGCGGTGGGCGATAATTGTGACAGTGGGAAGGAGGTGGTGATCTCAAAAATAAAAATCAAAACTGAAAATTCAAAACTTCTAAATGAGAATTTTTTAAAATAACTTTGTTTTAAAAATTGATTTTCAAAATTAAAAAAAAAACGAAAATTCTGTGCCAAACACGTTTTTTTTTTCCGAAAAAAAAACTGAAAACTAAGGGTTCGTTTGACAAATTTTTTTTTTTGGTTTTCAGTTTTTAAAGAGCAGCTTAATTTTATTTTTTTTTACAAAAACAAGTGGGTGTTTGATAACCTTTTTTTTTTTAGTGTTTGGTAACCCTTTTTATTTTGACTTGTTTTTTTTTGGTGGTTTGCGGTGGCGGTGGTGGTGGTGGGGCGTAGCGGTGGTCGACGGTGGTGGTGGCCGGCGGTGGCTGGTGGCTGCCAGAGGCCGGCGGCCGGAGGTGGCGCCGACAGTCGCCGGTGGCTGCCGGCGGTGGTCGCTGGCCGGCGGCCGGCGGCCGGACGTGGCTGCCGGCGGTGGGAGGGTGTTGGTGGTGGTCTCCAAAAAAAAAATCAAAAGTGAAAAAAAAAAACTAATTTCTGGAGTTTTTTTTTTACTCTGCAGTTTAAAAACTAGTTTTTTAAATTGGAGAAGGAAAAAAAAATGGTTACCAAACGCACTTTTTTTTTCCAGTTTCTAAAACTGAAAAAAAAAAGTTGCGTCAAACGTGGCCTAAATAATTTTCAAACCAAGCCTTAGTTAATTTGATCATTTTTGTTATGTCTCACACATAAAGGGTATTTTTAGGTGGCGATAACCGTTGGCATAGTAATTACTTATTTTGGTTATCAAGAGACGGTCAAAACTTACTGTTAAATAACCAGACATTATCATCAAATGACAAAGATAATGTTTTACAAATTCATTCATATTTTGCAAAATCATGAGCGGCTAAACTCGACCACTAACGTGACACATATAGTTCATTCGCTACTAAACTTTGATCAATTAGTAATACTTATCATGAAAAGGTAAAACAAAACCACTAAAAATGCATTACAATACCTTCTTATAACTTTTTTTGCGCCTTCTTGAACAATTCATTTGAAGGAAATATCGAAAACATCTAATGAATATATCGAGTTATAATCTTAAATCAATTGTAAGGATATGAAATTACACGAGTATGATGTAGAAACAGGCTATAGTTTATTGTGTTTCATTACTAACCAAATATATATCCTCCGTCAAAGTAGATTTTTGGGTCAAATTTGTGGAAACATGAAATCATTAGTATGCCCACTCCACTATTGCACAAAGAATTTTTATTTTTTATTTGGTTATTATATGTAAAGCGTCTAGATGGGCCATTCACGTGGTTCATCCACAAGAGGTCATCATTCATTACCTGTCGATATAATTTCTACTTGTTTCCTATTGCTTGGTAGTACATACCAAATGCATGTTATACATAGTATATTTTCACTTTAAATAAAATATTAAAATTGCAATAACGAAGAAAAATAAGTTAAACGTTACATGACATTCTCAGAGATGCACGATTGCTAAATGATGTCCATAAAAAACTTTCGGGAATGTTGATTTTCTTCTGATAAGGTATTCTAATTTTTTTTCTCATTGAAAGATGTTAATCTTATGCGCTACAAATAAAGCCTGATACCCTTATTATGTTTGTATATTTATATCTAAGGTAGTAACGTGAATAACAAGCTCAAGACAATATTTTTTTCCCATTCTAATTGTCTTGTTTCATGATAGTGATAAGTACATCTGCGAGACTCTTGTGCTGAAAGTTGATTGCTCGATTTCAAGAAAGAAAATTTTTGACAAGGTATAACGATTATTAGTAGTTGCTAAGTATTTTTAATTTAATAAAAGTCAAAAAGTTACTGTTAAAAACTATGAAAAAATGTATTAGCAGAAATGTCATTATCCATACGAGTTATCGTGGCATGCGCAATGCTTGTGCAAAATGAAATTAATAATATAATATTTTTATAATATTAAGTTTTGCCTTTAAAATATATTTTGACTATATATTTTAACAAATTTTAAATGGTAACACGTGTAAAAATAAAGTTGTTAGATTTAAAATTATTTTAAAATATGAAAATCAAATATGTTCTCAAAATAGTTTTTTACTATTTGATTTTTTTGGTCATTTTTTAAAGAATTTTCTCATAATGCCAAATGTCATCATCGTAGAAAGGCAATTATGTAACACCAAATAGGTGTTACTCCGAAACAGATATTCTCTTTATATATAGAACGAGTCGCCGTGATACACGCTATGCGTGTGTAAAAATAAAAGTAATAACTAAAATTAGTTATTCACTATTTAAACTTTTATTTTGTGAATTTTTCAAGAAAAAATTATAAAATGCTACTTGCCACCATTTTAGATAGGTAGTTACACTAAACCATGTTTTGCTTTTCTTTATAGTACGAGGTACACGAGATGTATGTGCAAAAATTAAATTAATAGTACAAATTTTATTATAAAAAGAAATCATGTATATATGTTTATTGTTATATTCAGTAAAATAAATTTTAAATTACAGAAAAATAAGTTAGCCATATTTATTCAAACATAGGTTAACAAAATATTATTATGGTATCAAACTTGGCCTTTAAATTTTATTTTAACTTCACTTTTTGGTGAATTTTAATTTGTGAAAGGTAGTTTACTCACCAATTAAGATTTTTATTTTGTGTCACTTTTTAAAAATTTTATTAGAATGCCACTTGTCATCATTATAGTTGGTAGTTATGTAACACTAAAGATGTATTATACCAAATCAAAATTTGACTTTATAAGTGGTGCGAGTAGCCGTGACACAAGCAATGCGTGTGTAAAAATAAAATTAATAATATAAAATTTTCATGTATAAATATTTATTATCACATTTGGTAAAATTAATTGTACATTATAAAAACTAAAAGTAGTTATTCACTTTTTAAAATTTTGTTTTGTGAAATTTTCAATAAAAAATTATAAAATGTCACTTGTCATCATTCCAGATCGGTAGTTATCTAACACAAAAAAAGTGTTACACCAAACTATGTTTTTCCTTTATATACGAGTTACAGTGCACGGGCAATGCGTGTGCGAGTGAAATGATAAATTTAACGAAAAAACAATATTAGAAAAAAAATAGTTAATATAACGCTATCAAAGAGAGTCCGTTTGGATTGAAAAAATATTTTACCTTTTCGTCCTCAAAATGGACACTAGCACACGCTTCACATGTTTACAGGAGCTCGTTTACTATTTAAGCACATGTATATATGTATATATATATATATATATATATATATATATATGTATATGAATCTTGAAGATTGAATTTTTACGAATAAAGAAAAACTACATAAGGATTGAATTTTATGGGTAAAGAATCAAATAACATTTTAAATTATTACAACCAATAATGGCACTGTACAACCAATGATGCATGTTGTACAACCAATAATGTTAGAAAACGGGCTGCTCAATTTACACATCACCATCCACCACCACCGGCGACACCCTCTGGCCACCCCGACGACATCATCCTTCGGCGACACTGCCGGCAACAACCTCTGATGACCACGCTAGCATCATCCACCGCCCCTTGCCCCTGCTATCCCGATCACCACGACCCACTATGTTGGCCTCCACCTCCCACGAAAACCACCCACCCACGACAATGCTGGCAGTAGCATCCGATGACATTGCCGACAACAACCTTCGACGACCCGCGCGCCACCCTTTGGCATCACCTACTGCCCCAACCACCGTTCTCCACGACCCACTATGCCGGCCTCTTCTACCCATGAAAACCACCCATCAGCGACCAACACCGTTGTGACACCTTCCAGCGACCATGGCAGCACCCAACTTTTCCTACCACTGCTCTCCCCACGACCACTAATTGCCATCGATCTCGGTTCCCAACACACATCAGCAGCTGAGGGCCACCACGCCCACCAATCGACCGCCCATGAGCCGGTCCACATCCCATCGACCCACCCATGGCTCGCCACCACTACCCATCGTCCATCCACGCTGTCGTGGCGACAACCCATTAATCGACCCAACCTACAATACAATCGGCAACCATTAATATAATCAACAGCCCATCCATGGCAGCCTGGCCTAGCACCAATCAATTGCAACCGCACAACCACGTGGAAGGGGAAGCGAAAATGCAAAGATGGGGAAGGGGAAATGCAGAGAACAAAATAGAAATGAGAGATGCATGAAAAAAAATATGCACAGTATTACCGTTTGTTGCAAAAAAAAAAGTACGAAAAAATGCTAAGTGAAAGTGATCATTACCATTGGGGCCTTGAAAATAAAAATTGTGCAATGAAAACTAAGGTATGCCTATTTTGATATATGCAATGAAGATGAAGGAAGAGAGACCGGGGAGGAAAAGAGCAGTTACCATGGGGTAATAATAGTCTTTTACACTTTTGCCTTCAAAATGGACATATGTCTTCGTCTGAATAAGTTTCAGTGTAACATCAAAATGGTATTATACCAAAATAAAAAATAAAGTTCTCATTATATATAAATACACCGTGGCACACATGATGCGTGTGCGAAAATAAAATTAATAGTACAAATTTTATTTAAAAAAAAAAAACCAAACATCACGTATATGTGTTTATTGTCATGTTCAGTAAAAAGGAATTTTTAATAACAGAAAAACAAGTTAGCTATATGTGTCAAAAAATAAGTTAGCAAATTAGTATTATCGTATCAAACTTGGCTTTTAAATTTTTAAATATATATTCTGATGAATTTTAACTTGTAAAAATTAAACATATTTTGTAGGTAGTTACTTACAATTAACATTTTTTTATTTTGTGTTATTTTTTTTAAAAATCCTGGGAATGCCACTTGTCATAATTGTAAGTTGGTAATTATGTAACACCAAAAAAATATTATAACAAATCAAGTTTTGGCTTAATAAGAAGTAAAGATATATATAGATAGATAGATGGGATAATTGCATAAAATATCCTCGTGGTTCGGTGGTTACAAAAAGACCCTTGAAGTTACAAAAATTTGCAAAAAGACTCTTAATTTTAAAAAAAGTGTTACACCCGTCAACTCCCGTAACGGAATGAAAAAAGTCTAAATTGCCCCTCTATATAAACTGTAATTATGATCCTAGATCTAGGGTTTTTCTTTTGTATGAATAATGTTGGTATTAGGTAGGGGCAGCTCGTGGTGGTGGATCAAGATGGTGGTGTCAACGCAAGTATGGGGTTGATGGCGGGCTGGCAGGCACCAATGCTGGTCATGGGGGGTGGACAGGGTTAGCGACGATCGCTTAACGGGGCTTGATCGAAACCCTGATTGTAGATTTAGGGTTTTTTCCCCTGAATGGTCTTGGTTTTGGATAGGCTAGGGTTTATGGCGGGGCAATATGTGGAGTAATTGGATAAGGTTGATGGCGGGCTTGGCGGCGACACAAGTCGTTGGGGTTGATCGCGGGGGGCGAGCTGTGATGTAAGAGGTGGGAAGATGACAGGGATGGCAACACGAAGTTCGCGGTGGGTGGAAAGGACTGGTGGTGGCGACAAACTTGACTCCAATTGATGAAGGCGCTAGAGGCGGCGGCTGCAGAGTTGGGTGGTGGCCGAAATGGGCGACAGTGGTGATGGATGGGGCTGGATGAGGGTGGCGGCTAGGGTTTTGGTTGGTGAGGTGGTGGTTAGGGTTAGAGATTGATTGAAATGGAGCAGAAATTGGGACTTGGGTGGGAGAGAAAAAAAGAGAGAGGGTAATTTACTCTTTTTAATATATTAAAATTTATCAAACGCATTTTTTAAGAAAGTAAATATCACGCTCCGTCAATTTAGACGATTTCTCTTACGGTTTCGACAGAATTAATACCATATGAGTCTATTTGTAATTTTTGTAACTCCAGGGGTCTTTTAGCAACTACTCCAAACTATAGGGATATTTTATGCAATTATTCCTAGATAGATATAAATATAGATTCGGAAACAACTAATTTTAGACTTTCACTTATACAACGTAACTTATCTTATATTATAACAAAGTAACAACAAAAACTTATATTTTCAAGAATATATTGAGACGGATGCTCCTGACAGAGGTTTCTCTAAACCTTTTCAATTAAAAAAGTAAGAGCTTTAAATTCCCAAAATTCAGCTGAAAAGTAGAAGAATCTTCAAAACTGGCTGCCTTAATTAATCACATCATAATTATGTAATCTCATTAATTTATGACAAATCGTCACCATCCAATAACATACTTAACCATAACACTTGGCCCATCAGTCTTTATCCTTTTTATTTATGGTCATCCTGTTCATTAATGAAGAAATACTAAATTCACACATTTGTGGCAATCTAAATCACTGGTTGTCGCCAAACCGATAAAATTTACAATCTTTCTATGTGTTTGTCACGACATCTCTTCTCCTTTAGTTTTTCTTCTTATTTTACCCCCAAAAGAAAAGAAAATCCACTCCTTAGCAAAAGAAGGCATGCACGTGCATAAATGACGCAAAAATTCACCGTCCTACGATATGCGTAAGATATGAGACGAGAATAACGTGTTGAATTCATATCCAAATGTTTCCTCTATGTAAATGGTCATTGGCATTATAACGGATACAAACCCCCCTATCGTGAACATTCGAAACGAAATACAAAATTTAATTTTAAAATTACGAGACAACAAATAAATTTCAATATAACAGTGATGGTGATGATGGCGTGCTGTAACCGCGGAAGAGTAAGAGGGCAATATAGTCAAACAGCACAGCGGGAGTCCGAGTCCTCCTACAAAAATAGAGTACCGTTGGGGCGTAGGGGATGACGTGGCAGACTTTAAGGGCAAGAAAAAGGACTCATTGAGTAACACGCATTTAGACGCACACTTTCTTTTTCAAACACGCCTTCATCTCATCTCAACTCTATAAGCTACCACACACACCGATCAAGAATCGTCGCGACCTTTACCCAGTGCAATTCACTCTTTCTCTCTCTCTCTCTTTGCCCCTTCGTACATACATATTCATACACGTTATTAATTTATCATATAATTGTGTTGATTGATTGGAATTGGAATTGGAATTATTATTGCTGGTGTAGAAGTGGTCGGAGTTTTGAATTGATTCATGGAGATAGGAGTGAATTCGACGGAGACCAGGAGTTTGGCCGGGATTGCGATGGAATTCCCGGCGTCTGGTGATGGTAATCGTGCGGACTCGTCGTCTTCGCCGCCGCCGAGGATGCCGCCGAGGCTCCGCCGGAGGCTGTCGGAGGCCAGGGCGGCGTCTCCGGCTAGCGTCGAGGAAATCGAGGCCAAGCTTCGGGACGCCGATATACGTCGACAGGTAGGGAAAGAAAAAACAGAATTTTCGCGTTTATTTGGCCTCGTTCGGAATTTCTTTTCGAACTTCTTAGTTTGAGTTTGGCTTGTCAAAAGATTGCCGTGATGAAAACAAGGTTTCAAGGCTATACCAATTATGCTTTGTGTAGTGAAAAAGAAAACAAGAAATGGAAGAAGTCAACTATACGAAACAAAGCAAATATTCAGTTGTGAAACTACTCTAACATTTTTTCTTGTGGACTCCTCTTGAATCAAAAGTTAGTTTTCCGTGTTTATTATCAGGGAGATTCTTTTTTTATTCAATCTTTTAAGTGTATGTGAATCTCTCTTGCCTTTTTAGTTGAAGGTTGTATGTTGTGTTAGGTGGGGGTAGGTGCATCTTCCGTTTGAATTTTTACTCGTCTCCCCTCTTCCACCTCTAGGAAATTTTGTTATGAATAACATTTTTACAAAGTGAAAGTAAAGTGAAAAAGATTTTTACTTTTTGGTTCTACGTAGTTGCTTGCAGTTCTACAGACTAAAACTTTCATTCTTGGATACACACGCGAACACACATATTTGTTAGGTTTTTCTTCGCAGGTGTTGCATAATTTTCCATAATTTTTTTGTATAGTTTTTATTATGGTTTTGGTAGGCGAGGATATGAATGGAAACTCGAATTCATGTGAAAGTTCTGTTTTGCTTTTGCATCCATCACTTTAACAATTGCTACAATTTTTAACAATATTGTTCAATTTCCACCTCTCTCTCTCTCTCTCTCTCTCTCTCTCACACACACACACACACACACACACATATTTGTTTGTATGCAAATACCATCCTCCATAAGGATTGCCCTTTGGTACTATTTATTTTCGTTACTGTTCTCTGTCGTCTTTGAATTATGATGGGAACTATTACAAAGGTCTTTCTCGTCCATGACGTGGCTCATCGTAATTTTCTTTTTATGCTCCTGACGTGATGCAGAAATTCAACGAGTATCTATCAAGTAAAGCCCGGCCGAAACCGAGGAGTCCCTCCCAGTCACCATCTCAAGAAGAAAACATTGGTCAGCGGATTGAGGCGAAGCTCCAGGCTGCTGAGCAGAAAAGGTAATTTTTTTGTTTGGCCAACTCTGTTATAGCTAAAGCTGTAATACACTCCCTTTACTTCATTATCTTCCCCCCTGGGCTTCTTCGTAATTTAACATGTGAACATTGACTTCACTCATTGTTCTACTCTAGTTTGTATTGCTACTTGAGTTCAACACAATGTTTGGTGCTTGAGTTCTCTCGTAGAGAACGAAGGTAACAAAAATCATCTGTTGGTGCTTTGCTAGACCTGTCAATTGGCTTTTGACAAGCACTAACAGATATTGGTTTCTCAAAAAACATGTCAGTTACCACATATATGGTAGACCTTACTGCTTAGACGCACCCTCTATGCTATAAGCTACACTCTTTTCGCAGCGCTTTTGTCCCTTACGACATTGAAACAGTAATTGATCACTACAAAAATGTTCTGTTGAAACATTTGAGGTATTTGCACGTTGCCACGTGATACCTTTATGATTTGAGATGAGATGATCGCCTTTCTGGCTCTTCACTTATCCTTTTGAAATGTGTCATCTCATGCTTCCTCTCAAGGCATTATGTATCTAATAAAAGCTGTCACAATCATTAATAGAGAAAGGACCCGCATTCTTTGAATTTCCCCTTCCTCGGTTAATACGCTTTTCCTCCATTTTTTAATTTTCCTTGTAGTTTAGGGTGCAAATCATCTTGGCGGGGCCTGTTTTTATGAAATTCCATTACTTGTTTTGCAATTCTCTCTGCCTTACTCGAGGGAATCTTTCTTGTTTGGCCCCTGGATAAATAAGTTTATAAGAAACAAAAAACCTAAATAGGAAACCCAAAAAGCAAAATAAAATGACTAAGATGTTACACATTCTTATGTCTATTATTCTAATCTGTGTGTTGGTGTTTCATCTTTACTTTGTTGAATAATCAGGTTGAGCATCCTGGCAGAGTATCGGAGACGCCTAGCTAAGTCGGATGAGCTGAGGCAGGCAGCCAGAACTGGGGCAGAAACGCGATTCAGGAAGCAGCTTGCAGAGCTAGGTACTAAAGTGGAATCTCGGGTTCAACAGGCTGAGGTCAATAGAATGCATATTCTTAAGGCTTACAAGCAACGGAGGGCCACAATCAAGGAGAGGTCATCTCAATCAAAATTAAGGAGGATTGCACGGGAGAGCAAATATAAGGAGCGTGTGTATGCTGCCATTTGCCAAAAGCGTGCTGAGGCTGAGAAGAAGAGATTGGGATTGCTGGACAAGAAGAGAGCATGTGCTAGGGTATTGCAAGTGCGGAAAGTGGCCAAGTCTGTCTCCCAACAACGAGAAACTGAAAGAAGGATCTTGAGAGACAAGTTGGAAGATCGATTACAGAGGGTATGCATGTGCTTTGGGTTAATTGGCCCGATTTTATAATGCGACTCATCTTCTTGGTTATTTTTCTTACTCTCGGAATTGAATTGTAACAGGCAATGAACCAGAGAGTGGAATATCTAATGCCTAGAGCAGGGCTGTATGATTCTCCTGATGCTAATTGGATTAAGATGCAGAAGGAGGCTGACCTGCTTTCCAGAAAGTTGGCAAGGTATTTATAGTTTTCTGTGTTCTAGTCATTGAAGCTTTAAGTAGTTGTTATTTATAACAGCATTCTTACCTGGACTTTGATTTTTTTAAAGGCCTTTTATTACTAGAAGACCCTACCATTTGTGTGCCTATGCCTCATCGATTTTTAAATTAGAAGTTAGGGTATTGGGGGACCAGTTCTTGAAACCTAATTGAAGGGCATCCTGAAAGATAAGAGTGAAGATGTCATCATTATAATATGAGACTTTGAATCTGGATATCTTTACGTTTTTAATTTGATGGCCTTATTTGTGATTCTTATTGCGTGTGCAGGTGCTGGAGAAGGTTCCGTAAGCTGAAACGGACTACCTTAGATCTGTCAAAGACTTATCACGCTCTGAATATTAATGAGAGACATGTAAAGTCAATGCCATTTGAGCAGCTTGCAGTTCTGATTGAGTCAAACTCTACCCTCCAGTCTACAAAAGCGATACTCGATCGGCTTGAGAGTCGCTATAAGCTGTCAAAGGTGGTTGCTTCCACTACTAGTTCTTGCCGTTGGGATGATATTGATCACCTTCTCAAGCGTGTTGCTTCGCCAAAGAGAAGGGCTACACCCAGGACACCTGCCAAGAGCAGAGGCACCAAGAAACCAGCGCCTGATAAAGAAGCATCCAAAACTCCTGTTAATTTATCAAGGTACCAAGTGAGAGTTGTGCTCTGTGCTTACATGATTCTGGGCCATCCAGATGCAGTTTTTAGTAGCTGGGGAGTGCGTGAAGTTGCTCTAGCCGAGTCTGCTGAGAAATTTGTTCAGGAGTTTGAGTTCTTGATCAAGATAATTTTAGATGGGCCCATGCGCCGCTTTGGTGAGAAGTCTGATCCTGCGGTTGAAAGACGTGGGACCTTCAGGTCTCAGCTTGCGACCTTTGACGCCGCATGGTGCTCCTACTTGAATAGGTTCGTGGTGTGGAAGGTTAAGGATGCTGAGTCAATAGAAAAGGACTTGGTGAGAGCCGCTTGCCGGCTGGAACTCTCTATGATGCACAAATGTAAGTTCACCGCTGAAGGAGATAGTGGTGATCTTACTCATGATTTGAAGGCTATTCAGAAGCAGGTTTGCTAGTAACTTTTGTTCTTAACATTTTTCTTCAGCTTCTTAGGGATATAAAGTAGGCTTCTGTCATACAGATTGCCCAACTCCAATCTTGTTAGGTAGGCTTCTGTCACAGAGATTACCCTACTCCAATCTTGTTGTGCTAACTTTTTTCTCTGATTGTCAGACCCTCGCTTACTAACCATGACCAGTTATACTCCAACCACAGTATGCATGAGCAGCAATTCCACCCCCATTTAGTAGTTCTGGCATGTATTTACTATCTTGCTGATGTGCAGGTTACAGAGGATCAGACACTCTTAAGGGAGAAAGTATGGCACCTGAGTGGAGCTGCTGGGATAGAACGTATGGAATGCGCTCTTTTGGACACTCGATCCAAGTACTTTCAAGCAAGAGAGGATGGAAGTGCTGTAGGGTCTCCAAACGCACACATTTTATATCCGAGCTCGCCTGGGTCTCCAGCTTCGCCTTCTTCTTTTACTGGCTCGGATAAAACAAGTGACGTGACTGATGGTAGTCAGAGACCAAACTCTGTGGTTCGTTCCTTATTCAAGGATGATACTTCTGTCCAAAAAGAGGTAGCTGCTTCTTCTGCCCATGGTAGCCGGTTATACAATCAGTTCCATCACTCTGGTGAGAAATTCGATATGGAAAATGAATTGATTGTCAATGAAGCTGTTCACGAGCAGCACTACACTTTTGCTGACAGTATCAACGTCTCCGATCAAGATGAAACCAGTTTCAAGGTTTGCTCATTTTCTGAACAACAATTTAATGTTTTGTAGATAGGAACGTACATGTTTTCCTTTATGCCATGGCCACATTGCTTTGCTTTCTATTACACAGGAAAAGATCCGAGAAACGTGGCATAAAGCTTTCTGGGATAGCATCGAAGATTCTATGAAACAGGATGATCCCAACTATGACCGAGTTGTTGAGCTTATGAGGGAGGTGAGGGATGAAATATGTGAGATGGCTCCTCAGAGCTGGAATAAAGAGATCACTGAAGCTATTGATTTAGACATTCTCTCTCAGGTAACATGCCCAGCTTCCTGTCTGCCGAGTTTATCTGAAGTTCGCCAACTGTGAACTTTGTGTTTTATGCTCAGGTGCTGAATTCGGGTAAGCTAGACACAGAGTATCTTGGAAAGATTTTGGAATTTGCATTGGTCACTTTGCAGAAGCTCTCAGCTCCAGCTAGTGAAGGTGAACTGAAGACATCTCACCAGAAATTATTGGGAGAACTATCTGAGATATGTCAATCTGGAGAGGGGTCAAACCATTCCCATGTAATTGCATTGGTCAAGGGTTTGCGTTTTGTACTAGAGGAGATACAGGTAATTGTTTGTGGTTGTTTAGATGCATAGATGTGTCCTTGCATATATTCGCCGTAACTGGATAGATGCATAGTGAAATGTTCCACCCACCCAAGTTACTGCTTCTATGGTTTATGCCGATGTGCATTCGCATTATCTACTCGCAGGTTCTCAAACAAGAAATCAGCAAAGCACGTATACGAATTATGGAACCATTGCTAAGGGGGCCTGCTGGTTTGGATTACCTGGAAAAGGCTTTTGCCAAACGTCATGGACTCCCCTCTGATGCCTTGACTGCTCTGCCTTTGACAGTGCAGTGGCTTTCATCAGTGGGGGATAGCAGAGATGTAGAATGGAGTGAGCACCACAATATCCTAGAGTTGATAAGAAGGCAGGAAAGATCTTCTCAAAGCCTTCTTCCTTCTACCACTCTTAGAACGGGTGGAAGCTTCTCTGTTCAAAGGAGTGGAAGCCAGGTCTCTTCTTTTACTTCAAGCACCGCTGTCTCAAATACAACAGGTTAGTGCATCCTTCGCTCCTCCCCCCTCTCTCCATAACAATTGCTTGTTCCTCTTTCTTAATATTTCTGGTGCCTTTGTTCCAGGAGTAGATCATCAACATCCTGAATGCAAGGGGGAGAGAGTTGATTTGTCTGTGAGGCTTGCTTTGTTGAAGCTGGTAAGCGGGGTATCTGGTCTGACACAAGATGCGTTGCCTGAAACTCTGAAGCTTAACCTCTCTAGGCTGAGGTCAGTCCAGGCCCAACTTCAGAAGATCATAGTAATTGCTACCAGGTACTGGAAATGCATCTCTCTTTCTGTCGTCATTTAATGGGTGCCACAACAATTGAGGCTAATAGACTATCAACTGGTTTAATTCCTGTGTCTGCCGAGATTGAGATGAAATTTGACTTTATCTGTAATTTTGTCTTATTTATGAGTAATTCGTAAGGTGACATGAGCAGTTCAATAGAAATATGATAAGCTTGATATATCTGTGTTCCAACCTATCTGAGGAAGGAGTAAAAATTCGTCATAACGGTTGTAATGGCACGTGCCACAATCCTTTGACGAATAAACAGTTTTTGTGAAACCTCAATGCTACAACGGTTAAAACAACGCGCAAATACGATGAGCAAGAGTGCATTAGAAAAATTGATGTGTAAGTTCTACTTTTATGTTTCAGTCTATCCCAGGAAAGAGTAAATATTAGTTATCTTTGGCTGTTACGACACGTGCTATAGCGTTCAACCATTCGACCTATGAGTGGTTGTGAGACGTCATTGATGCAATGTTGCAATCACTAATTTTGCCCTCTCTAATATTGGTTCACTGATTCATCGTGATTCATGTAAATTTGCAGCATTTTAGTTCTGAGGCAGACTCTTCTCAGTGAGAAACTAGTAACCAACGTGGAAAACGCGGTACTGGGCTGTGCTAAACAGCTCTCTGAGCTCCTGGATACTGTTGAAGACGCGGGTATTAGAGAAATTGTCGAAGTTCTCAGCAAAATCTCGGGAGATTGTGATAAATCTATCGATATGGCAAAAGCTCAGTCAAGGAAGGAAGTTACTGCCAGAATGTTAACGAAGAGCTTGCAAGCCAGGGATGCCGTGTTTGAACGAGTGTCACGTGCAGTATATTTGGCTGCAAGAGGAGTGGTACTCGGGGGTTGTGGGGGGGTCGGAAGAGAGTTGGCCGAAATGGCACTTCGGCAGGTGGGGGCAGCTGTTGTAACTGACAGGGTGGTGGATGCTGCAACCGTGTTGGTGGTAGCAGCAACCGTGACAAGCCGTGTTCATGGAAATTGGTATGCCAAATTGATGGACATCATGTGAGAAGACTATTATTCTCCTGTACATGTTAGTGCTAACTGGTATGTGTAGTTGGAAGTGGAACGTGTCCATAATTGCTGGTGTGGTGTTCGTACATGAGCAGAGGTAGAAGTAAATGTAAATGTTAATGAAAATAAAGGCTTCACCTGTGTTTTAATTCAAATTATGTGATCTGTAAAGCGTAAATTGATTGTTGAATCGATGGTGTGCAAAGCGCACATGTTAATGTAAAAATGAAGTCTTCCTTTTGATTCGTATCGATGGATTCTATTTTGTATTACATGCTTATCAATGAAATGATGGGTAAAGTTCTTGTTCAAAGGTTAACAACATATACAATTTACGCTCCCATCCCCGATCTTAAAGAAGAATTGTGCGTCTCCCTCTAAATGGGGCACTGCAAGAAAGAAATTGTGCCATTGCCCGTTAAGTGAGGGCGGTAGTAAATATTCAATGTAACGGTGATATCATGTCATCAAGCAGATTTAGATCTGGCGGAATTGAACTCGGTACCGGTTTGCAGTGGGTATGAAAATAAATGCGCAGTTGCCCTTGGTACGTCGGGGTGCCTTAGAAGAACAAGGCTTAAACCTGTTCTCAGATGACTAAAATCTTACACAAATCCTTCCTTGCGGGTCTATGGGTTGAACTTGGCTGGGTGAAGGTTGTGTCTTTTGGTACATGCGGTTGAAGGAACTGAATGTATGCCATTCGGAAAGTATTGATGAGGCAACTCGAAGCGGGTGAGACCGATGACAATCTTTTTCTCTCTCGCTATGTGTCGTTTGCAGAGAATATCTGGCAGCAACGCCTTTGAGAGAAGATGTACCCTTAAACCAAACTAGCGGAAAGTGAAACTTTTTACGAGTTAAGTGACATACTGTTTTTTAGTTTCATCTTGCATTACGAAGGGCGTTCTTCCCGAATGAATTCTTGATCTCACGAAGACATCCGAAGTATTGATGTGATGGACTTGATAGCTCTAAGGTACTATATTGGTTGACGTAAAAAATGACGTGTTGCAACAACCCTCTTGCATTAATAACAGCGTTGTTTTATTTTTTAAAAAAAGTAAAACTAAAAGCTAGTGATGATGTATTATATTTTGTGCTTGAAAAATGATCCATACATGGTGTACAGGCTAGCTTGTACAACAAAAAACCAGCCTTGGGACTACTACTCATCAACCGAATTTCACTGTTGACGTCCCCAAAATGTGAATACTGCCAAAGCTTGACATTGCCCGTAGGATACAACTATTCAAATGGCAAGTTTTGCCTATCCCGCTATCTCAATAGAGTAAATCCCGCCTCATAATATGGTTCGGTCTTGTTATAAGCACCTATTTTGCTAGTTCATTTGAAGAAAATATTATTTTGTAATTAAGCCGCAAGCTTGAGCCGTTACAGACGCCGTTTATGAAGCGGCTCGTAACACGGATCAAGGAAAAGTTAGTTTACCTCCGGCCTCTAGCCACTTGATTGTTAGACAATCTTCCTTAAATTCAAATCAACTACTGAACACTAAAGAGACTTTCAAATTCAGAATCTCCATTATTTTAAGTTGCCTCACGATGAATCCAAAATAAGTCACTCATAATGCCAGAATCCAATTCGTTTCTCTCTAGATACGAACATCTTAAACCTTCAAAACATTCTTACCTATAATCTCTCAAGCTCAATTATTACTCCTTTTATGTACATGCAAATTCAATCTCCTTTGTTTGGGAGCTGGAGTGGGCATCTGTTCACGAAATTCTGAAGTCATCCTCTCTTAGGGTTCATTTAGAGCACAAAAGTCTCTTTCAGGGCCTCTGCTCACAATCTCAAAACACATAATAGACGTATGGGATGGAGGAAGTTAGTGCAGTAGTAGCTCCAGCTTACTGTGCTTCGTCATATCAGCGCATCATCTTACTGTGCCTTTGCTGTCTATAGGCTACAGCCTATAGACAGCAAAAACTCAAGAACAAAAAGGGCACGGACGCAAGAAACATTACGCCCTAATACTTTCCTATGAAAATTAATATATGATCTATAAACAATATACAACCAAATAGAACATAAAATTGCATATTTTTGTACTTGCGAGATGCTATTTAAGTATTTAAACGTTTGAAGTAGACCTGGCAAAATGGGTGGGTGGGTGGGTTGGATTTGGATTTGGATCAAATGGGTTTGGGTCAAATGGGTGACTGGCCCATTTAGACCCACTTATTTGTAGGTTAACTGGGTCAATTATTAAATGAGTTGGTTTAACCCATTATGTCAGCCGATTCATTTACGCCCATTATCTCGTCCGAGTCAGCCCCTTCGTTTTTCCAGCGCCGTCGCTTGAGCCCGTAAGGCAGTTAGCGCATACGATGAGATCTTATTCTCGTCGATCGGCTGTCAAGATGGTTTTCAGATCTGCTCTACAAAAGCCTAGACTAACCACCATGAATGCTCAAGGTCCCAGCACCTTCAATACACAGATTTGTTTCTTCGCTCAATCGCAGCATATCGGGTTGATTTGGCGCAACGTTTTCTCACTACCTTTTATTTTATTCGTTGTATTATTGATTGGGTCTGATTCTTTGTGTTTGAATTTGGTTTGTGGGGATGCTGATAGATGTTAGCGTCGGCTGAACTTTGATGCAGTGTATTTTACATGCCTACTGCAATCTGAATGAGTGCATGCGTGTGTGTGTGTGAGAGAGAGAGAGAGAGAGAGAGAGAGAGGAGTATGTATGTATGTGAGTGTGAGATAGAGCATGTAATTTTACTCTCTTAAAAAATCACTTTATCTACATAATTAAATGAGCACCCACTTAAACTTACAAGTAGTTGGGTTATAAAATAAGTGACCCATTTAAGACCCAATTATTAAATAGGTGGGTTTGAATGAGTTTTGACTGAGTAGATTTGGACGGATAAATATGTTTGGATCTTAATTGCCACCCATAGTTTGAAGTTATACCTCAATAAAAATAATTACTTATAAAATTAACGTGTATGTCAATAAAAATTATAAACCTGCAGTCGTTAGTTGTAATGAACTCAAACCTCATGCCTACTTAGTCCAATACAGCCCATACTTTCTTTTAAATCAGATGCATGTTATTTTTTTTCCTTCTTTCTACTTTATACAACTTTACACAAGAAACCAAAATACATATGGAATTGAAATAGTTGTGATATTCTGCAATTTATTTACAGCATAAGGTAAAGAAAGGATTTGCACAGTGATACTCTCTGACTAAATTTCCCAAGATCATGCAAGACGAAACGGAAACGAAAAAAAACCAGCTCCTCGTGTGTCTGTCTATGTACAAAGACAAAGCAATCTCCTGCAAACCAGTAAGTGCTCAACAACATCATCCAAGTTGTGTTGCAGCTGTCTCACTTTTCACCAACTCATATCTACAACCAGCCATGCCCATGTTATTTTGTCATTAAGGAATGCCGCGAGTCCAAGACACATCAACTCATACGGCTAAAAAGTTACAGGGGAAGAGCAATGCAATTGCACCCATACATGTCAATGTTGAATGGCAGCCACCTGCCTCACTTGTCGGCGACGTCTTCGTCGGAGATAGAGTCCCACAACATATAGGATGAATGACAGAGATATAGCAGACAAATCGAAAAAGTCTATGGCATCTATACGACCTGCAACTCATTGGTCATGAGGTTATGTTAGATGCAACACCTCAATCCATATGCCAGGAACAATTGGAATGTTAGAAAGGTCCTAGCCAATTATATGCTGACAAAGTCTCTAGTCTCGGGATCAAATTCCTCCACCAAGACTTGTGTGTGCATGTGGTATTTGTAGTTATCTATGCTCTCAAACATTTTGTTTTCCTGGAGGGAGGGGGAGTTGGGCGTTTCTTTGAGGTCGGGGCGAAGGTGCACATATCTTAATCATCGGACAAGATTTATTACTTCACGTATTCAAATTCTATTTAATGCCTATAAATGTAAATGAATCGATTAAACTAAATGTTTAAAAACATATAAATTTTTAAAGAAATGGAATTAAGAATGACCATCCAAAATTTTAGGCTTAAAAAAAAATTATGGTGAACAAGTATAACCTGTTTATTGCAAAAATATGAGATCTTTGGTTCTGGAAACCATGAGATAGCAAGACTCTGCTTCTATGCAACATCAATCCTACAATTGGAAATGGAGGACTTACCTGTCGGAAGGAAGTCAAAGGGGCCGAGTGTGTAAAGGGTACCCAACACCACCTGCAAACATGAAAAACATTCAACATTCAAAGCGCCACTATCTGGAACTCCAGTACTACAATAAAGTTCTATAATGAACTCCAGAATGGCTGCCAGATTGGAATGAACTCGTGAACAATAACCCCCAATTTTCTGACAGTATTATAGTCAATGTTCCAAAGGTTGCATAGAAAGACAACGAGTAAGCATGTGAAGCATAGTGTAAACCTAATCACGTGTTCATGTTGTGCACCGGACAGATGTCTATACTCTCATACCACATGATGTAGGTCAAATCCCAATGTTATTCATCAAAGAATCAAACAAACTCATAATGATCAACTAAATAACAACTTATAGCATTGCCCATATCGTTATGTTCTAATATTAGCACAAAACGTTCAGGGTTTCTTATAGTTACTTGCATCTTTATTGAATGATGTCTATGAAAGCAAGTAGCTTCTTGTTGTAACCCAAGGTGAAATCTGCTTAGAGTAGTATTCAAGTTACAAATTTACGTAAGAGCGGCTTTTAACATTCTGCCAGGCCAAACCTGCCCTGCTGAACTAGTAAGCATATAGTAAGTGAGAACTATAAATCTGATTCAGATGGATCATTTTCCCACTCAAAGCTGTGGCATTAGTGAAGGTCCACAATTCGCACCACATGGAAAATACAGAAGAAACTCCCAGTTTTCTGACAAATCAGCCCTTCTGATCATATCTAATAATCATAGCTAAACTTTATTTAACAGTCCCTAGCAAGCACGGACATGCTGTACATGTATCAAGTCTTCAACTTGGGATGATCTAACAATAACCTTATCATCTTATCTCATGCACTTGGTGATTCTTGGACACTAAGCCGGACTGAATCTTTAGAGGTTAGGATTTAAATGTGAGGGTATGCCAAGTATACCTGCTAGAAGGAAGCAGGAAAAGATGTTTCATAAGACAACCATAAGCTAAAACAATTTTGTATCAAAGGGATGACGTGGGAGAGAAGGAGATCATCATGATTTCAATTGGTTGCATATGTATTGTCACATGTTCATACGTCCTAACATTCAACTGCGAAGATGCATCGTTTCTATTAAATGAGTACACATGTAATTATCGACTCTCTGCTTGTACTCTGATGAAAATCTTCTGATGTTAAATATACTTTTCAACTTAACAACGCTTCGTAGCAGACTATTTGCGACCGGCCACATGAATCGGACTTGAGAAATAATATTAAAGTTATGCATCACAGCAAATTAGGGAATGGCTGTCTGCATCTAACCCTTCCCACTCCCTGCAATGTAGGGGGCTTTGTGCAGTAGACTAGCCCTAGCCCTTTAACTTATTCATCCCAATCAGTTAAAGTGAAACTAACAGCCCCAACAAAAAAAGACGACGAGAAAATAAAACCGAAAAACTAAACAGTTAGTATACATATGAAATTGAATTCTTGGACCAGTTCAATGAACTTAACTGCAAAGAGACGCAATTTTTGGAGGTAACCAGGGGCTCGATCAGGGTCCATCATTCCTTGAAACCCTCTTTTGATGAATAATGGCAACTGGAGAACTTTCTGTCACAGCAAAAAGGGATATTAAATACATAAACACGAAAAACTTGCTACCCTGAAATGCTTAACAGACAACTGAGACAACAAGAAGCAGCCATGAGGGGTCGTATAACAAACATCATAACTCACTGAGGACTCATTCGCACTATATACTTTTAAATCTTCAATGCAGCAGATTGATGATAAGGTATAAGTATCTAAGGTATAAGTATCTCTGCTAAACTCACTCTACACAATCAAATACAATTAGCCAGGATATAGTCCACCAGCCTGTAAGGCTAGGCTGTAACCCAATTCATTAAGTTAGTTACATTACATGGCTGTCTTGATACAGGATAATTAGCTTCAGAGTTTTAAGGCAGGCTAGTAAACTCTAAATACTCATTTGGTTATGAAAACCTACTGATCATCACTTGCTCGAATAATAACCTGCTAGAATACTTGGGATATTCCAAAAGATCCTTTGAAAGCACAGTTCCAACTTTAAGAACCAATAATATCTAACTCAGGTGTCTAATCTATAACAAAATCTAGCATGAATCTATTGGTTCGAGGTTAAGTGAGGATAGGCTGCGTAAAAATAAAACTGCTGATTGTGCAATTACGTAATTGAGAGGTACGACCTACGCCAGGAAGCAGGCTAGCAATTCAGATGGTGAATGAAGGAAAATAAGCTGATTTCACAGAAGAAATGGATGATTAACATGGTAAAAACTTGGGATGCAAACCACAATACAAACTGCATAATACTGAAGGTCACTCATCAGTCATCCCCCTCAAAAGTCAGAGAGCTCTTGTTCATGTAAAAATTTGAATAAGACCAGGAGGGGGTAAATGAGAAAAAAATTGCTAAACACCTCAAAAATCGTTCTCAGCTGAAATCTAGGAAGCACCGACACCTCTTATCCGACACCGCTGGACATGTGTCGGCACCACTCAGAGATATCCGACTTTGTTATTATTATTATTTTTTTTATCGGACACTTTTTGAAGAAGTGTTCACACGCATGCGGATGAAATGTAATATTTCAAACTTATTTTGGGGGTCAGAATGTAATATTTGGATGATTTGGGGCTTTTTTAGAAGTAAAGTTGAAGGCAACCTTAAAATTAGATCCACAAACCAGTTTTCTTTTTCTATCCGGCTGCTGCTGGGTTTCTGCCCAACCAAGAGGGGGTTGAAGATGAAGCAGACGGAGGAGCTACCAGAGGGTCTCGTGGGGTTCATACCGGAGGTATCCCTTGTTCTTCTTTCTTCTATTCAGCTGCTGAGTTGGCGCTTCTGTTTCTTTTCTCCAATTCTCTACCTATCCTTTTGATATTTATTTTGCTTGTTAGTCAATTTCAGAAATGGATGCAAGCGAATCTAGTAATGCACTAAGTTCAGTTTGACGTTTATTTACTATTTAGGATGTGTAATGTACTTGAAACTTAATAAAAACAAGCGTGCGCGCACACACACAAAACATAAATATACTAAAAAATTTCAGCTCTGTCCAGCGGTGTCCAACGTCTGGTTTTTTGGAAATTGCGGTGTCGGTGGCGGGGTCAGGTGCGGTGTCCATGTCCGTGCTACCTAGGCTGAGATTTACCCAATTAATGATGCAGTAGAAAAGTATGGCATTCTCTAATTAGAGAAAAAGAAGTACATGCAAAAAGAGAATCTAATCAACAACAAAATGCTATAAAGTAAATGCCTACAACCAAGAAGTTAATTTTTCTACTTGCTATAGCCAAAGACCAAAACCCCAACAAAAGATCAACAGCAAATATATTCAGGAAAAGGAGAGGCATAAAATGGTAGATGTTATAGTAATAGCAGAAAATCAATTGAACATGGACATATGACAATCAATTTATGCTTTTGCAAGAAAACGTATCGTGAAGTACGAAATCTGAATTAGTGGGGAAGCAATATGATCATGTCACTGTAGAACAAGTTTCATATCCTCGCACCGACATAAGTTAAATATGTCGTGAACAAAATAAAATCACAGAGCAAGCTACCAGAGAAAGATCACTCAGAAAAAAGCCACCGTGAAATACCCTACAGTAACAAGAACCACATTTGCCAGAGCAAAGAAACAAAGAAAATTGCAAATGTGAACTAAATAGATAATAAAAGCATGCCAGCCAGATAAAATAAACAGATAGTGAGCCCACCAGCATGAGACCGTATACGCCTCCAACAAAAAGCCGATTATAGGTATGGACACTTTTCAGAACCAACGTAACTTCAACCTCCTGCTGGCAGTATAATGATGCCTCGGGTGTCAACTTAGTTATCTGCCGAGAACACATGGGGCATTTGCAAGGTTGAAAAGCTGAGACATGGTTCCAGTACTGCAATATGCAACCACCTGTACAGTAGACCAGCTTGAATATAAATCACTTTGAACCAGAAAAGCGAAAAAGAAAAGATGATCCAATAACAAACCAATTAGAATCAGAAAGCAATCAAGCATGATTCAAAGATGTAGACGAATCAGTAATAACTGATTTGCGTAGTCGAGAAAATTTGTCCCCTAAACACAAATTCATAATAACATTTCACCCAGTAAATTGTATAAGAAAATGCATATGACGACAAGCAGCTTCTTCCAAGAACAATAGTGTGCATAACCTGTTCAGCACATAAAAAACTAAAGAAAGTCTTTGTCTTGCTTTCCCTTGCCCATGGTATCTCGTTCACCACAGCCATCGGTCTCTGTGCTTGGTTGATCATGTTTTAAGCATTCGTTCCTGCTCCACAATTGCGGTGGGGGCCTAAAAGTAAAAAGAAGCACCCTCGCAAATGCACCTGTGCAAGTGAAGGCCTGAGGCAGAAGTTGGGGAAGCAGTTGGTCTCAAGGTAACATGTGCTTTTAAGACCGTGCTATGCCCCAACATGAGATCATCAAGGGTATTGGCTTGGTGGCCAGTAAAAGTGCTTGTTGAGGCATAATACCTAGTATTTCACGTGCCTTTACTTGGATGTGTGTGTCTGTGTGTGTGTGTGTGCGAGTGAGTGAGTGTGAGTGTGAGTGTGTGTGTGTGTGAGAGAGAGAGAGAGGGGGAGAGAGGCATCAGAATATTTATCAAAGAATGCTCTGCGCTCTCCCACCTGTGTAAACCTAAGAAGCACAGATTCCGGTGCCGGTGCGGATACGTCATTTTTAAAAAAAGTAGGATACGGGTGAGGTGGGAATACGTCAAAAATTTATTAGTATATATTATTTATATTTAACAAAAATAATGCTATTTTAGACAAACAATAAGGTATTTTGTTAATTTGTTGGGCTACTTTAGAAATATTGAAATTGCATAGCCAAATATGACAGAGTTTGTAGAAGTTTTGTTAATTTTCAAAAAAAGTGGGGCTATTTTAAAAGATTGTCAAGAAAGTTGGGGTTAAACATAATTAAAGAAAGTTTTATAAGAAACCCTAGTTTATAAGTTATAACACAGCAGTCAATGGGTCAAATAGTCAAATAGATAACATCCACAGAGCTCTGTGACGGAGGGCGCCATCGCTGCGGTTGCTGGACCTCGCCAGTCGCCTCTCGCCGGAAGATCCTCGCCGGTCACGTCTCCTGCCGGAAGACCGTGCCGCTCCGGCGCAGGTTGTTTCGTCTCTTGTCATTCTTCTTCTCCTTCTTCGCTTTCTTGTTCTCTTCTTCTCTTTCTTCCTTCTTCAACTCTCTGCCAGAAAACCCTGGGTGCATGTCCAAGCCGCACCCAATATCCATTAAATATATTGAAAAAAAAAAAAGTTGGACACGCACCTGACACGCACCGGTGTCGCACCCGACGCGTACCCGGTGCCGGTGCTTCACCTTAAGTGCCGCACCGGTGCTTCATAGGTGTAAACTGTTCACATGATGGGGTGTAACTGTTCACGTGATGGACTTAGCCACCAGCACAGAATTCCATAGGATCGCTGCATGCGACAGCACTCAGCAGTCATACAAATTGCCATACCTACCAAAAGCTATAGATTTATGATTTAATCTTACAGCAGTTTGTCAGGAACGTGACTCAGCCAAGCTCCAAGTGAGAATCAAGATGAGACCTACGGACCAGATGACTGAAGAAATGGTAGCTGGAAACACGGGAACCGCTGAAGGAAATTGAGGGAAAATTAAAGTGAGAAGAGGAGGGAAATCAGGTGGAAAGACAAGCGCGTGAATGCAGCTCAACAGACTGGAGTATTGGCGGGTGCACATCACCTGTCCGCCATTTTCAAGGAGGATTTACAGTTAATGATAGTTAATAGAATTAGTATTTATGGCCGTAATCTATGTCTTAACAGCTAAATAAGTTAGTTAGGCAGTTAGTATTTTATCTTTGCACTTTCCATTTTTCTTTAATTTCATTTCTCTGTTAGAACAACCCGAGAAAGAAGGAAGTGGTTGTAACCCTCTTGTATAAGGGGATTGAGTCATGCAAGGCAGGGGATATCTTGCAGAGAAATTCAGCAAACACTTTCCTTCTCTCTCTCTTCTCTGGCCCTTTTGGGTTCTCTGTTTACTGCTCTTCATCTGAGCTCAAAAATTCATCGAAAAATCCTATAAATTCCGGTTAAATTCATCAGTAAAACCTTGGGCCCATTAAACAGTTTCAAGCTTTTCCACTTCTGCGACTCCAAGAAGTCCACTCAACAGTGTTTCCCCTCCATCTTGACGTTCAATGTTGTCCAAAAAGGTCAGACGCAGACACATGCACACACATCACATCACATCGAACATGCCTAAACTTGGAATTTAATTAGCGCTCCTAAACTAGCAATCAAGCCAGACCCCATATTATAGACACGAGCGGAAGAAAAAAAATACCTTGTGAAGTTTCTTGACATTACTGGCATAATGAACTGTTTCTTGGATAACATGAAACAGAATTCTAAGGTAATGACTTCGAAAGCAACCTTTAAAAACAGACTTCTACCCAGCTGATTTTAAACTAACCAGAAGACCGAATCAAGCTCAATCCAACAAACATTCCAAGAACACCAAATCCATCAAAATTCAGTTCCTTTTTACCAACATTTTTCTTTTAGCGACACTTTGTTGGACAAAGAAGCTTTACCGCAGTACCAGTGGCCGCAAGGGGCTCGGCACGGGTGGTTGAAGCTGCCGAAGCAGATAGGGCAGCAATCGTCCACCGGAGGGCCATCGTTTGTCTCAACCTTCTTCTCTACAATCGCCAGGCTCGTCGAGGTTGTGGGGCTTTCCGGCGAGTTCCTCCTCTCCGTCGACTCCTCCGTGTCGGGAGTTGCGGGATTGCCAGCTTCGGTGACGGCAACTGGGTCCGTTTGGGTGGAATTAGGGTTTCGATTCCATCTATTTCTCAATGTAATTTGTACACGGCTCAAGATATTCATCACTGTCTCTCTCCTCTTTGTGTGTGAAAATGGCAAATTTGATTCTTTCGTTTCCTGTTGTTTCTATTTTGGCTAACGAGCCGACAATAATCACGGGATTTGTTTGGATAATTTTCTGTCTGGATTCGGTTGATATAATAATAATAATAATAATAAGAGCTAATTACATCTATGTCCCTGAGGTTTGGGGGTAATTACACTCGAGGACACAAAGTTTCAAAATGCAACACTTATGTCCGTTGACAAACGGAACCCTAAAAATTCTAACGGTTTTAACAAAATGACTTTATTACCCCTGACTTTAAAATAAATTACCCACTTAATTTACTGATTATTCTTCCTCTCCCCACACCCAGCACCCACACACACCCCCCCGCCCCCAACCCCATTTTCTGTCACTTCTGCATGAACGGAACGGGGTCAAGGACAGCCCCCAATCGCCACACCCCTGCTGCGGGGGAGAAGAGAAGAGACGGAGGGGAAGAGCGATGGCGACGTCGCCGGTGGTGGATCTGCTTTGTTCGGCGAATAACAGAAGGGACTGCCGGAGGAGAAGGGGGCTGCCAGGGTGAGGGAAGGGGCTGTCGGCGGGGAGGGAAGAGGTTGCCGGGGTGAGGGAAGGGGTTGTCGGCGGGGAAGGGGACTGCCGGCGGGGAGTGAAGAGGTTGCTGGGGTGAGTGAAGGGGCTGTCGGCGGGGAGGGAAAAAGTTGCCAGGGTGAGGGAAGGGGCTGTCGGCGGGGAAGGGGACTGCCGGCGGGGAGTGAAGAGGTTGTCGGGGTGAGGGAAGGGGTTGTCGGCGGGGAAGGGGACTGTCGGCGGGGAGGGAAGAGGCTGCCGGGGTAAGGGAAGGGGCTGTCGGCGGGGAAGGGGACTGCCAGCGGGGAGGGAAGGGGCTGCCGGGGTGGGGGAAGGGGACTGTCGGCGGGGAGGGAAGAGGCTGCCGGGGTAAGGGAAGGGGCTGTCGGCGGGGAAGGGGACTGCCGGCGGGGAGGGAAGGGGCTGCCGGGGTGAGGGAAGGGGCTGTCGGCGGGGAGGGAAGAGGCTGTCGGGGTGAGGGAAGGGGACTGCCGGCGGGGAGGGAAGGGGCTGCCGGCAGGCAGGGAAGGGGCTGCCGGGGTGAGGGATTGGACCTAATTTGGAAATTAGGGTTTCGGGAAAACCCTAATTTGCAAATTAGGGTTTCAACAAAACCCTAATTTTGGATTTTAAAACCCTAATCTTTAATTAAGGCTTGAATTCTTAATTTAAAAAAGGGTAGTATCGTCATTTTAAAAATATGTATTGATGACATCAGCAAAAAAATACACTTTTTGGACGGAACCCTAACGGGTGGACACTGCTGATACATTTGAAACATGTTTGGTCACGGAATGTTACATTTTGAAACTTTGTGTCCTCGGGTGTAATTATCCCCAAACCTCAGGGACATAGGTGTAATTAGCCCTAATAATAATAATAATATAACTTAGTAATAAATGTAGGCCCCTTTTACATCTTTTGCCCCATGTTTTCAGGGTAGATTGCACTTATTACCCATAAATTTGGTAACTAAAGAGGCTTTAACAATTATTCTTTTAAGACCAAATGTCGCGTGGCTTTGAGATAATACTTGTGAGCTCATTGTGGTTAAGGATATGGAGTGACGGTCCGATGATCGTTAAAAAGTTATACGTATACTTCAAATTTAAATTTTTCGTTTCAAGCGTGTATGGACGTTACTAAATTATGAACTGATTATACGATATTTATTACATTGTCTAATTATATTTTGAAAGCGTGGACATTTGATTTAATATGGTATTAACCACACGCTTTCATCTTCTTCAAACTCTTAGTGGCATTTTGCCCAATATAACACTTCATACCTCTTATTAGCATAAGCAAGATTAATGCCTACCATTTCAACCTTCCATCATCCACTTGATTACACTTAAATCTAAAAATTTTTATGCTGGAGATTTTATTATAGGTAAGGCGGATGAGTGAGGTAAATATAAGAAGTGACAAGTCAATCATTTTGTTAAGAGTGTTTTCGTCTAGTCAAAGGATGTATTCGCTATTTTCAACAAATATGATTAATAGTAACTCTAAAACTCAGTGACCGATAAAACAACAAATGTAATTGATATTAACTCTAAACCTCCGTGACTGATAATATTTTGAGGTTTTGACACAGATAAAAATGAATTGAATGAAGGAAAACGAAAATTAACCCATGACTTAACCTTAGTCTAGCAAGGATAAGCCATAAACTCATATGTCTTGTATTAGCATCTCATTAAGTGCATTTTAAGACTACTCATCAACTGGCTGTTAATGAATGATATGAAGTATGTGAAGACGAGACGTCGCCCGCAGTGAGTCACTGCATGAGAACACAAGTGAGTACATGAAATTCAAAGAGATTTTTCGTTGGAAATTCGACTTTCAAAAATCTAATGAAACAAAAAGAATGCAATAAAGTGTGAATAAGCCCCAATTTTATAGCATATACTGAAAACATAAACTAAAAGGTAAGGTACCCAAAGAGGGGCTTAACTAGAAAGCTTATACTGAACAATGAACAGCTCTTGAAATTCCGTACTAATTATATACATCTGCAGTAACGTAGATATTATCACACAATGATATATGCTCATAAGTTGTATCAGATCCTATCATATGATGTTTCCTAACATAGTATGGTTGTCACGGTAGACTCTACAAAATGTACTGCAGGAGCAGCAAATGCAAGCAAACCCCTCCTTCCATGGCATCATAAAGTCCCAAGTGCAAAATTTTCTTGTCAGATTGTACTGCCAACTTGTAGTCCAAGGATCTCAATGTTGGACAGCAGCCAAGAGCCTCACACGACGCCTGAGCATTTGTCTGCGACAGATTCCCACCAAGCACAGGATGATTGCCAGTGAAACTGCACAAAGATCAAATAACCTCCGAATCCCCATACCTCCTGCAGAATCACAGCTGTCAGTTTCGTATTGAGATGCAATTACAAGTTGACCAGATGGAGGTGAATGAAGAAATCAAAGTTGAAATTCAAGTGTCATTAGCGGCTACAAGTATGTAGCTGTAAGAACATTAGTTTCACAACCACCCGACGGCGTGAACTTTCTGATCTCTTAGTTGCAACTTATTTACGAATAACTAGGTGTAGGAGTCTTCAATTATACTTGCTTGGTGATAGTACTATCAAAATCAGAGTTGAAGTCAAATACCTGTTGGAATGAAGTCAAAGTGGCTGATATTGTAGATAAAGCTCATCGACAACTGCACATAAAGGGCAGTCAGAATTCACCACGAGAAAGACATTCAGTAAACTTATGACTATACATATCAGCAATAGATAAAGATAACAAGAACAACGGACGAGTCACAAATGCATATTGGAATCACTTGCAACCACTTTATAAAAATATCACAGGTTGAAGTACTTATTGACATCCTGCACCCTTCGCATCTATCTTTTAGTTATGCATAGATCCAAATTTTGCTTAACGGCCCTCTGATAAGTTATGTTCGCATCTACAATCTTTCATATGAGTCCACAATCTTCTCAGCTGCCAGCTAACAATCAAGACGCACCAAGTTGAACATGAACAGAATCAGTGGCCTCGGTAATATAAAAGACGGTAAAGTATCAAACAAACCCAGATGTCAATCAGGTGCACCTCCACAGTTATGCATATCCAATCAAGCCTTGATGCGTGTGCTCGCCTCACCACCAGCAACCATTCAGTTTGTCGACATCCTTCGTTACCTAAGCATGTGTAGATTTGGTCAGTCTATTAAGCTAAGCTTAAGCTTGTTAAAAACCCATCTGAGGGGGGAGAATAGCCACCCTACTAAGCATTTAATTTTAATCTAATATCCTCAACAATGCAGATTGTTGATTGCAATGTCCCTGAAATGCCTTTTTCTGTGGTTGTGATGCCTGGCACCCTGTGGCAAACTGCCAAAAGTCTTGAGGATGGGCATTAGCTCGTGTCGTGCTTCCTTGTAGTCCGTGGACTTAGGTAATTGCCGAACTACGCCACATCTTGTGTTCTTCACTATTTTTTGTTGTTATTGCTTACTTTAGGTAATTAGCAATCTTAAGTTTGTTACCTCTGTAACAGATGTAATTCACACAATTTGAACGGAAAAAGGAGGCGGAAAAGCATATTGATTCATACCAATACTAAATTGATACTTATAATTCAAGGAAACAGGGAAATCAAGTACCGCAAAACCAGTGGCCGCATCTAGTTTTGCAGGCAATGGTGAAATCGCCAAAGCAGATAGGGCAGCAATCATCCTCCGGTGGCCTATCCCCCTCTCTCTTCCCCTCATTAACCACACGCTCCGAGTTCTCCGCAGTTCCTCTTCTCTCATCACAGTTTTCTGTGCCTTCGCCATTTGTCCGCTCCACCGAAAATCAGGGTTTTCGTCGTCTCTTTTACTTCTCCCTCTCTTCTCTCCCCCTATAACGTAGCAAAACGGAAAGGTTTCACTTTTATTACTGAAAACTAAACTGTCTCTCTATCTCTCTCTCTAACCCAAATATCATTAAAACTTGAAAATATCTCTCTCTCTCTCTCTCTCACCCACAGATTGCTAAATTCACCTGATTTCATATATATATATATATATATATATATATATATATATATATATATATATATATATATATATATACAAAGTTAATCAAGGGCGGCAATTCGAAATTACCTCCCACGATAAACTTCCGATTAATAGCCTTAAAATTCAATTATGGCTTCCTCAATCCTCGCGACTGGGAAACTGTGGGTTTCTGGGCGGGCCCACCCGAGGCCTTCTTTCTCTCTTTTAACATTTTGCCAGCGGCAACAGGCACTCTGTGTCCATTGTACGAACACCGTACCGCCATTGTTGTGCCTCTGTGTCCACTTAATTCCTCTTCCTGCCAAAAGTCACGAGATATATAACTACCAAATTTATGATCACATCCCACTTTTTATTACCTTCTCTGTTTGGCTAAAAAATTTTGAGATCTCACTTTTTTGTAAAAATTTTAAGATTTAGTTCAATACAGGTATACGTTGATTTTATCTTACTATTTTCATTTTAACTTGACCTGGAGAAATACTAAAAAAAAAACCCCACCACCCCCCCCCCCCCCCCCACCAAAAAAATGTCATCGAAAGATTAATAATTACGACATTATTAGCCAAAAAAAGAGAGTGAAAAATGATGTAAAGTGTTGAAAATGGTGTTTTTTAGATTTTTTTTTACTGCAAAATACTACTAATGTAAGTCAATTGGATGTTGCACGGAATCTCAACTTAAGAAAAGTGCTTAAAAAGGAAAGTAGTATTAGAATCCTGAAATGTTTACTACTCTGATTAGTTAAAAATCAAATTGAAAGAACTTAAATTAAATTAGGTAGGATTATGAGAAATGATGACCTCAATTCTATAAAAAAAAAAATGAACTAAACTATTTCAAGGAATGGAAAGAGTATAAATAATGAGCAGTGAAAGTTTGGTATGCAATTCAACGGTAGTTTCTTCAAGTAATTTCGATCAACGAACCTAAATCAAAACAAACAGAGTTGCATGATAAGAATATCGCCAAAAATGTACACTTCAACACTCAAATCTCTGAAATATCAACTTTAATGCATAAGGCCTTGCAATATTACGTTGGGTTGCATAGTTGTCCGAATTTAACTTTAGTAGAAAAAGCTCCATCAGAATTTCCATAACTTTGTTCAAACTTATTTTCTCCTAATTAAAGTACAAAAAATGTCTACTTCAAAACCATTTTCAGACCTTCGTTTCTCGCTAAAACAAATACTGTACAAAAGATCCGAATGTGCTTGTTTGTTTAACGTACGAATTACCTGGGGAATCAAGGAAAATTCAACACATTGGAAAGGGGGTGGAGAGCAGCTCTTTTCTTGCCATCAACAAGTTTTTATACTCTTCCTACAACTCAAGGCATTTTGTCTTCAGTTACATCATCGGAACCGCTACCTCCTTTCCAGCTCCCTCAACCAATAAGTGGGATGATAAATTGCCTGGAAATGGTAAATTCCTTAACTCATTTACGATTTTCGTCGTGAGCTCTGTTCCTGATACTGGCCAAGATGATAACCGCAATGAACTTAAAAAAAACGTGAGTTGTTAACTCCACATTAATATGTATATTCGTCAAAATCTAGATGGTCGTCGTAATATGTCTCATTGTAATCAATAGCATCCGCGCTGTTGTTCTGCTTGCTGAGCGTGCGTTTCTTTTTGATCAACCAGTACTTTCCATGAAGTCGTCGTCTCCTAAATTTCCATTTGAATTCCTAACCTCGCCTCTCCTCTTTTTTGCAGAATCATTATTGTCATTGTTACTACCGGTGTTCTTGTCCGTCTTGTAGTACTTGTTAATGGTAGCCTCAATTGTACATTAATGAGTAAATATGGTTAATTTGCTTATCATATGTACTTTCCATCGTATTTACTTGTAATTTGCTTATTACTAACACCAAAAAAAAAAAAACCCCACTTTGTAACTCGTTTTGCATTTGAGAAAGAAAATCAAGCTGAGATGTAGTTCACCGCATCTCTTGAAGTCCATATTGAGTTGTATAAGACTAAAAATTGGATATGAAGCAAAGTTCACCGAAAACATAGTAGATCTTTGCAGTAAGAAACAATCAACATCGTCATAATGCCTAGGCTTATTCTTTTCGGGGTTTCCTGGCACTCCAAAGGTCCACCAGAGAAGCTTCTTAGAATAAACTGTCAACCAAACGATCGGTAAATTATTAACTTGCAAAAATGGGTTTCTAAAGGCAAAAGTACCTCCGATGTACTTTTACCAAAAGCTAGTTCTTGGAAAAAGTATCAGCAAACATCCATTACTAAGCCATCCAGATGCTACCTAAATCTTAACTATGAGGTTACCTTGAATCTGGCTTGTGATGCCATATATTCTGAATTCTTACATTAGTCTTACTTAAATTGAACATACTAGCTAATGAACCCATGCAATGCATGGGATAAGTTTAAAAAATTATCTTCCTTTTAATTTTAAGATGCACAACAAACATGCATTAAGTCATATTGTTGAGATGTCTAATATAAATCCATATATCTCTCGCAACATATGTTGTTTATGCATGCTATATACGCACAAAGTTATACTCAACAATCTTAACTTCTTTGACAGAGCAGGAAGATGTATGAGAATATTAGAAAGATTTTAAAGCACCAAAGTAAGATGTTGAAAATATTGGTTAAAACATACTACTGATTGATACGTTACAACCCTTTTTAATTGCAGCCAAATATATAAATTAAATTATAAGATCACATCTTAAAAACACCTTTTCAGAAAGTTTTAATGTCTACTTTTACTTACAAATTGGATGTGAATGTTATAATAAAAATAATTATGATATAATCTTAGAATACTTTTTTATAAGTAATACTTTTGACATTTAGTCACAAATTATGAGCGACAATCTCATACTAATATATAATTGTAGATTCATACCTTTTAACTTAATAGTCAAGTTTCAATGTTTCAATCACCGGGTTAAAGTAATCTTATCTCCAAAGATATTGAAGGAAAAAAATCACTATTCATATGCTCGTGTTTATAATTTTGCTTGTTTTTGTTAACATAATATAGTAAAGAGTTACAATTTTCCCTCTTAAGGATAATGTATATAAAGTTCAACCTTCCTATAAGCGTAAATGTTAATTGAGTCATATGATATTTTTCTTTATACAAAACACTTCACATATTTTTTGTTCGGTGCATAATGAAAAAAAAATATAATACTCAAAATGCGTTATATGTGTATGTTCAAATTATCAAAAATTAATAGAGTTATCACTATGTTTTTTTCTCTTTCTCTGCGATGTCCAGTACAGATTCCGAGCATAACTCATGCACCACTACTACGTTGATATTACATCGAAACACCTTAGTGTTATCACTGTAAATGAGCATATTTAAAACTACCACTGTGAATATATCTTATCACTTGCCCAAGACATATTAGAGCATAACTTGTCAACCATCATTATATTAGTGTTACCTCTAATCACCTCACAATCATCACTTACTAACTGTTACCACCATCATCACTTTTGCCATTATTATAATCCTACCGCTAAGATTACCACCACCACAACCATCTCGAGAACTACACGTATCATTGCAACCATGACTTGTTAGAACCATTACAAATCTCAATCTCATTAACAGTGCTACGACTACAACCACAAAATTTACCACTATTACATTCGTAATCATTATCACCTTTTCAATTCTCATCACTGCGATACTGTGACATCTATTGCCAAAATCTCCCTAGTACCATTACCTGAACTATCATAATTAGCCATTGTTATCAATTAATAAGGAAAAATTATTTTAACTCATTTGTCCTTACATTTATATTGTTCCAACTCAATCTTAACTTGCTACAAGTTATTTTCTTCAAAATACATATCTATTCTTAGGGGTTGTTTGATAAAACTGAAATTCAAGTGCTGAAACAGTTAAGCACTGAATTTGTAATATTGAAAACTTTAAGCGACTGAATTTCTACTGAAAAATAAGTTAATCTGTTTGGTAAACTAAAAACAGATGTCTAAAATTTGATTCTTTACAAATTTATCAATTTTACCAAAGTCATGCATTTGTTTATGTACTTTATAACTTTTTTGGAGACCAAACCCGTGGTGGTGGCGGCAAAAAAATGTCTACGGTGACCGTAATGGTGCGTGAATACGTAGCGTTGGTAATTTGTGATGATAATGATGGGCGGTTAGATGACGATCATGACAGTAGTTGTAGTGTTATGAATTTGTAGATGTTTTTGGCAGATATGGACGTGGTGATAACAACGACGATATGGTGGAGGTGACGTTGTCCTTGTGACGGAGTCGATGGTGGTGGTGATAGTGGCTAGGTCGTGATAATCGTGGTAGTGGTAACAAAAGAAAATAATGGCTGTGGTGGTGGTTATATTGTGGTGGAGCGGTGTTGTCAGTAAATTAAATGAGGCGATATCGTGATGGTAATTATTTTTTTATGTAAAAGTATGTTAAATAACTTTTAATCATCTCACTTATAATTGAATGATCAGCATTAAGTAAGTCCACAATGACTTAAAATTTTAGTCTATTTTTTGTACAAATTAACTTTTTAAGTAATATAAGGTTTGGCGTTATCAAACGCACTTAATTGAAAATTATTAAAAACTTTAAGTTTTAAGTGCTTAATTGTGTTATCAAACACACCCTTAATAAAAACTGAGTATAACCTATTAGACTTTAATGGTATAACTTGTAAAAAATTCGATTCCTTTTAAAATGACCTTTAGCGATCTCAAAGAACATATAATTCTCTTGAAATTTCTAATGTGATTGTTGATTAAGAGTTCTAAAAATCTTACTTGTCAAAAATATAAGAGATCAAAAATATTTAAAATTTTATATTGTTATTTTGAAGTACTTTTGAGGTGTTAATAATCAAAACTAAGGCCTACTATATAAGTATAATGATTAGGTAGAATTTTATAAAGTGTATGATTAGTTTCTTAATTTTATAAAGTTTACATATGTAGGGCAAATTATACCTACGAATTTCTAATAATAAATTGAAAAAAAGAGTTAAATGATGTAGAAAAAGAAAAAAACACAAAAACAAATAGGATTCTTGAATCTTATATATCTCATTCAAAAAAGTTGGACTATATATGAAGAGACCAATTAAGTTGGAGAACTACTACATGCAAAGCTAAAACTTTCGTGTTAGAAGGAAAAAATTTCTAAAACACCCTACTTGGTGCAAAGACAGAGTTCTAAAAATTTTACTATTTTAAAGTACTTTTGAGGTGTTAATAATCAAAATTAAGACATAATATATAAATATAATGATTAGGTAGAGTTTATAAGGTGAATGATTGGTTTATTAGTTATATAAAGCTAACAAATATAGGGTAAATTATACCTACGAATTTTTCTAATAACAGATGATAGAAAAGAGTTAAATAATAAGGTAGAAAAAGAAAAGAACGCCAAAACAAAGGTAGAAAAAAAAAAGAACACAAAAACAAATAGGATTCTTGAATTTTATAAGGTGTTAATAATCAAAATTATGGCCTAATATACAAGCATTGTGATTATAAGAGTTTAAAAAAGTGTACGAGTGACTTCTTAATTTTATAAAGTTTACAAACATAGGATAAACCATACATATGAAATTTTTAGTAATAAATTATAGGAAGAAATTAAATAGGGTAAAAAAAAGGACACAAAAACAAATAGGATTCTTGAATTGTATAAATCCAATTTAGAAAAGTTGGACTTTAAATGAAGAGACCGATTAAGTTGAGGACACCACATTTAAAGTTGAAACTTATATGACAGAAAGAGAATATTCCTAAGAAATCCTACTTGTGGCAAAGATAGAGTTCTAAAAATTCTACATGTCACAATTTTAAGCGAAGATTTTAACTATATATATATATATATATATATATATATATATATATAGATAGATATATTATTCGTAGTGATCGTATAATAAGAAGTCAAACAAATCATACATCTAACCAAGAATAAACGTTCGTCGAACCTTTGTCATTTCTAAGTTTGTTGAATTTTTTTTATTTTTGAGTTCTTTGAACCTTTGTCATTTCTTATCGTAGATGCAATTTGCAAACAGCCGTTTATGTAAATCTGGACTATTTGCCAACAATTATCTTCTAGCCTTCTATTAAACAACGACTGTATGTAACAGGAGGTTGTATCTCCTATATCTCACGGTTGTATTTTATTTTCTCTCATCTTCAATATTTTCATCCTTTCTCTATCCTTTCCTTTCTAGGCTGGAGAAAGAAGATTCGCAGGCTAGGCGTGTGCATTTGTTTGCGAGAGTACTTATGCTTAAACACAACAGAGAAGGAAAAATCTTTTCTTGGATGAAGCACGTGTGCAAGAGCTTGATCAAGGTATTAGTAGTACTACAATTAATTTAATATTAATTTACATGCTCTCTCTCTCTTCTTATTTCTTTTCCTGCGCAGATTAAGCTTTAAGACAAGAATTTGAAAACAGTCCTAACTAGGAATCAACAAAACCAAGAAATTTGTGCAATTGTTTGTGTGTGTACTCATGCCATAGAACAACATAAAAGGGAAGTCTTTCATTGAATGAAATATATGCAAAACAACTTGATCAAAGTTTATTTTCATCCACTTTCCTCCCTTTTTTTCTTGCTTTCAGTAAAGTCAAGCTTTAAAAAGGAAAAAAAATTGAAGCAGTCCATGGAATCAAGTCATATAGCAAGCTTTGTGTGTTTAGCTGCCAAAATGCCTTCCGAAGCAGTTAAAATGGAGATGGCCATTATAATCACACACTTCACATGTCCTATGTGCCTTGTGGCCTTTGCTGCCCCTTTAAGCTAAGCTATCCCCCCAAACCTCTTATTTCTATTATTTCATTTCCCAAATAAAGTAAAAAAAAAGAAGTAGTATCATCATCTTAATACTCCTTGTTGTACCTCTCTATTCTAATACTTGAGTAGATTCAGTTTTTCATTGTCTTACAAGAGGTATTTATTCACGATATAGGCAGCTCTAATGTCAAAGGAGAAGCAACAGGTGTAATTGTCTATTGCACTACTTATATTGACAAACTCAAGTAAGGACTATTATCTTTTATGTATAATAAATTGCCGTTAAACGCAAGGTTTTGGAAACCAGGGTTAGTTTATTTGATGTGTAAGATATATGTCTACTCTTGTGAACAAACACACAAACTATTCATAATCATTTTCCCAGCGATTCGTTGCTAAAGAAATCATACTGGAAGCAGTTTTCCAATTATTTGTTATGAAAGAAATCTTATTAGGCGGCACTGACAACTATAATTACATTGTTATGGCAATCTTTACCTTTGTTAAAAAGAATCTAACTTTTTTTGTGAGAAGCCTTTGTAAAGAGTCCAATTCCGTGGATCAATTTTCACTCTCAATTCTAAACACGTAACATTTTCTAATTATTTTTTGTATCACAATATGATCCATATTTTTGTATCACAATGTAATTCATGATAATTCTACATTCTTGATGATGTTCACTTTTCATGCAAATAAGAATACTCTTGTATATGCAAAAATGACGATTACAATTCGAGCTTAAAGTTAAGTAAATTGTGTTGGTAAGTTGTAATTGTTAATTGCTTTTCTTTCACGCAAATTGTTTTCCATAAAAACTTCCACATTAACAAGCCAAAGATAATTTGAATCGTATTATTCTTCTTTCTGAGTATAATGATGCACAGATAAAACCCTGGCACAAAATAGATAGAATACTACAAGTATATAGAGTTTTACACTCGTTATGAGATTTGAATTTATGATCTTCGTGCTTTGTTGTTTTATGAAATTATTATAATTTAAACTTGCAAAAAAAATAATAATAAAATTGTACACGTCCACACGTCGGGTCCCAAGGGTTGGCACTTTGGAATACTTTTGTTCCAGTACCGAATCTAACCAGCCGGTTTCTACATATTCACACAAATACCCCTCTTCCTTCGTATTGTCAATTAGCCCTGGTCGCGCTCAACTCTCTCCTTTGTCTCCAAAGCCTCCATAACCGTCTTTCAAGTGCCAAAACTGACGGAGTACGTTGCCGAAAATCAGTTAACCGGTAGCCGGAGCCTTGCAAAGCTCACAGTCGATCCCAAAAACCTAACAAGAATCAGTTAGTATTTCCCTCCTTCTTACATCACCTTGAGCTTAGATTTTTTGGTTACCTTCAATTCTACGAACCTAATTTCGCGGTTCCATGTTTTACTTCCAGTTTAAATTCTTCAACTGATAAAGAAGTTAACTGCTTAGGAGTGATTGCGTACGATAGCTGCCGTAAACTTCTTGATGTTATGGTTTAGTAAAGTTGAGGAATGATCTATAGTTAACCTTAACTCGCATCGCTATGTAGACCGCCGGAAAGAAAGAAAGAAAGAAAATGTTCATTTTTTTAGTACTATTTTTATTATTTTTTGTGTATTCGTGGATATAGTATGGTTGTTTTGTATTCCATTCAAATTTTAGCAGAAAAATGAGGATTCATTTTAGATCACTACGAGACAAGTATGTCTTTGATGGAATTTGTAAAATTACGCCCTAGGAAGTACCGACACCTCATACGCTCACAATGTATGGTGTCCGATACCTACCGACACCTCTGAATACCTTTTAGGTGTATCCGATTTTTTTTAATTTCGAAATATCACATGTGACGGCACTAAAGACTTTCCAAAGTTGACTGTGTGACACTTAGTTAAATCAAGCCCCCCGCTTGCACGTTAAGTTAGCCTATCCCTCGGGCTGGGCGATGTCAAGAGTAAAAAAATAAAGGAAAACAAAATGAACAAAAGAAAATGAGAGTTTGAGAGAATGATATTTACTATATTGCTTGAAGAATGCTACAATATTTGAATCTATGCCTTGGTCAAGTGAGACCTTAACTATTTATACTATTCCACCTTCTTAACGGATGGTAGGGATATATTTAATGGTTTACATTCCGTCTCAAGAGCTATATACAATAGTATCTAGATATTTATAAGTCGTCCTACGATTCTAGAGTCCTCCTTCAAGTTTTTAGAATTATCTTAATATACAAGAAGCATGTTTAGAGAGTTAGTTAACTTTCTGAAAACCTTATTCATTCATTGTCTCGTAAGCGATCTCGTAAGCTTCGGTTTTCGACATTTCATGACATCTCATGACCTCACGAAGAAGTGTCCAAAAGTATGGGCCAAGGTACAAATTTTCAAACTTATTTTGGGGGTTTGTGTGTAATAATTAACAATTTTGGGGCTCTTTTACAAATAGACTTTAAGCCCGCCCTAATTAGATGGACTCATGACCGTTCTGAGTCTTCTTCCTGCGGCGTCAAGAGAAGAGAACGAAGCAGACGACCGTCCCAAACTGGTCGCCGGAGGATTTCGCAGCCGTCGCCGGATTCCAGCAGCGGGTACCTTTGTCTTTGTCTTTCTCTTTCATCTATCTCTTTTTTCCTTCTTTCATGAGGTCTCATCCTTTCTTTCCCATCTCTCTCGTTTCGGTACATTCGAAGACTACACCATTGATGTAGATTGAGCCCTTGGTCCAAGGAAAGAGATAATTTTTGTGCGACTTTGTAAGAGTTAAGTAGTGAAGTAATTTCTTATTACTTTGCAAAAGTTCCCTGTTTCTGTTCCCTGTTTGGGCGGTGAAGAAGAGGGCGCTTTCCCTGTTTCTGTTACCTGTTTGCCTGGCTTAGTAAGACTTGAGTAGGTAAGTACTTTGTTATGTTATGTACCATGTTTTTTTTGTACTATATTGCATTTAAATTTTAAGTATGACTTTTATTTGAGTTGCTTATTTGTGGTTATTGATTATTTTTTACTATTTTGATGTAGAATGTATTTGATATTTAATGACTATATATATACATAAGAAAAATACATAAAAAAATTTAGCGGTGTGTTGCGGTGTCCAAAATCTGGTTTTTTGGAAATTGTCCGGTGTCCCGGTCGGTGTCGGACGAGGTGTCCTTGTCCGTGCTACTTAGACTATGCCTCTATAGGAAGAACTTATGCTGTCGACTGTTGAGAAAGAACATGAAGGAAACTGTGTTCACAATAATTTGTTGCATTCGCCTATTTTTTACAGCTGCCCTCCTTTGTTCACGAGGAATTGTTTCCTATGGTGCTATCTTGAGTTTAGGAGTTAGACCTAGTAGATTATTCACTTTCCATTGGTGTTCTGTTATCATGGAATTCTATTATTTTCGAAGTGTGTGGTCTGTTGCTGTGTACATGTAAATCTGTTATGCACCTTTTAGGTTTTCTTTACCTATTCGGCTGAATTCCTGAATAAAAAACCACAATGTCTTGGATGGGGTTAAGTCGCACCCTTTTTGGCTAATCCACACCCTCTTGTCGCTGAAAGAGGTGTGGTGGGTGCAAATTTTTTAATCCTTCAGTGACAAAAGGGTGTGGATTTAGCCTCACCCGAAGGTGGGTTTGTATATTGACTGGATGGCTTATCCCTGTTTCTGCTTAACCTGTAGGTTCAATTTTAAGAGAATGATTGTGTCAAAGGAGAATTCGCCTCTGGTCAAGTCACGGAAGACAAAGAGTGAGTTGAAAGAAAAGAAGGACAGTGGAGGAGAAGAAGAAAAAGAAGAGAGAACATGGGCGGAAAGATCTGAAGAAATTCCTATTGATTCTGCAACTGATGATGAGGTACTTGACTTAGATTATATTTTTGGTAGGCATGGCCAATTTTTTCGATCTCAAGGAGACCGGTAATTAATTTTGAAAGACTTTTGTACACAATTTGAGCCAACGCTTATCTACTTGTTATTCAGCTTCTTCGGTTTTAGTATCGTGACTTACAGATATGGGCACTAGATCTCCTAAAGAAAGTCCGGAGATTTTAATGCTTCATGTAATGGCGCCATATTCCTTGATAGTTTAAGTTAATTACCTCAAGATATGAAGTAACCTACTATGACTGAAACATGACAACTTATAAAAAATACTTAATGAGAAAAATCAATGTCGAGGTACTTCAGCTAGATTCTCAGACTTGTGCATCTGCTCATCCTGAATCTGACAGAATGAGGATTATCTAAAGCTATGATAAATGGACTCAATATGAGTGTCTGAGTCGGGTAAGTGTTCAAGTGTCGGATTCGTTTGATTTTCAAAACCCAAGACACGGGGACACGGCAAAATCTTTCCATCTATTACTAATTTTTTAGTTGTTCCTTAGTTAACCAGGTGTTTTATGCGACACACATTGTCTTAATCAAAACTGATATCATCTCAAAGCAATAACGAACTAAAAGAAACACTATAAGATAGTATTCTTAGTGGCATATCCTATAAGATGTGTCGGAAACATATGCCATATCCATGTCCAAGTGTTGAGTGTCCGACACGGGTATTGCACGCATTTTGAAGAGTCCATGTAACATAGATCTGAAGCACTGAGTTGTTCTTGCATATATTTTCCGCTCCCAAATTTTCAATTCTCCAGTGCATTTTCTTTTGTTTTGGTGTGTCCAACAAAAGGTTCACAGAACTCGATCTTAGTCCGACTTACGGAAAAGAAGGAACTGGAAGAAAATGGGAAGAACAGTAAACTTATCTCAGTTAGTCGGCCAAGAAGAGATAATTATTTCGTACATTATTACTTCTGAGCGCTTGCAATGAAGACCACCAAACCAATGTCAAACATTTTCTGTGGCTCCTCTATAAGCATGCAAATGTTGTTAGTGTCCTTTTTAGGAAGGGGAGATTACAAAGGCTTCATCTTCTTGCAGCGTGGATAGAGCTTCAGGAGGCATTTCTTTCAGCATTGGTGAGTGATAATGGAGATGTGATGGTTTATGAAATTGGGGTACTGAAAGGAGCATCGGCACTACCGTAATCCTTATACCATTTACTCATGTTGCATAAATTAGTCTCTGAGTACAATTCATGGTTTCGTTGATAAGGAGATGCTTCAATTTTTAGAGTTTTTGGCTTCTCTTTTATGAAACAAGACGACGTTCTAAGTGTAAATTACCAGAGACCCTTTTGCACCAATTCAGGCAGCCCAGAAAATATATACTGTAGGTCCGTCTATTTGATCATAACCATTAGTTTTTCCTTTTGAAGTCAATGGGGTCATCTTATAGACACAAAAAGATTTTGTAGCAGAGAAAGAAGAGGTTTTGGAGGAGGTGCTTCTCGCCAATGAATACTTAGATGAGAGACTTAGAGTCGATGAAAACTTGGATATTCTTAAGCTCTGTAATTGGAATTTCCTATTTTATCTAGGAGGAAGAGATTCGGGGTCCAGTGGAGACAGGGGGTTCTACCTCCACCTTCAATACTGCTCGGATCAGCAGAAAGGTTTTGACCATGACAGGCTCTGAGAAGATGCCTGAAGACAATGAGCGGTGGTGTGTTGGAAGGTTTCTATTATTCATGTATTAGATGAGTGGAAGACGATACATGAGACACTTTTAGTAGGGGTGAATAAAATTCTGAGCTGATGTAAGATCACGTGGTAAACGGATTCGAGAGAAGTTCTCTATTCCGTATTCCTACTTTTTAATCTCTCTTTTCTCGATCCTAGTTCTGGGCATCGAGCATGCAATCGCTCTATGTTACATGGACCCTTCACTTTGGGGTGAAGGGGCAGTTTCGACACGACCAGACATGGACACGGGTGCGCTGTCCCTGTCAGACTCTTCGTTCGCTGGATGGATGCGCCACGTTGACAGTCCGTTGGAAGAAGATGGTGGAAGAAGCTCAAAGAAAGAAGAAGGGCTGCAGATCTGGTCCGTGAGGTGATGAGAAGGAGGAGGGGAGAGAGAAGAAGCATCAGAGCAGGAGGAGAAGGAGGGGGAGAAGCAGGAGGAGTAAGAGGAGGAGGAGCAGGAGCAGGAGGAGGAGGAGGAGGAGGACGTACCTTTTAATGACGTGGGAGGCCGACAGGCTCTTGACCTATCTTTTAACTTATGAGCTGTTCAGTTATTTCTACCTATTAATAGGGTGGGAGGCTGACAGGCTGTTGACCTATCTTTTAATTGATGAGCTGTTCATTTGTTTCTTTTCCTTCTTTCTTTTGGGGAAAATATAATATTCAACTCCATATTTCATGCAACTATTGAATACAGCCCAAATTAAGTAAAAGCTCCAATGTGACCCATGTGAAATGTTATGTAAAATTCATAACGTTTCACATTACCCTTAATATTCATACTCAATCCTATAATTTCAGACGTGCCCCCGTGTCCGTGTCCGATCTGACTAAGGATCCGCGTCCCCTTTTCTTGAAATTTTCAAAAATAGCAAGTACGAAACTTGCACACGTATCCGATCCAGACACCGACACCGAGCAATGGCTTGGCTGGGGAGAGGTACTTTTTTGGGAAGGGAATGTGGCATCTTTTAAGTATCATTTAGCTGAATGGAAGAAAGGTGTGTGTCCGAACGTCGAAGGATGGTCTTAGAATCAATGAGTTAAGTTACTTTAGTTAGTGTTCTTTGCTTTGTTGGCAGTCCTTGGGGGGCTATCTTGAGATGATGTTGTACGTTGTATGTTTATCTGTATGTGGAGTTTCTCATTTTCTATGTCTGCTATGCGGTGATTGAGGAGATGGTTTCTCTTTTGATATGCTGGAATGGTGTTGGTTTTAGTTTTCTTTGTTGATTACACTCTTGTGTTTTCAATGAGGCTACGGCGTTGTTTGTATAGATATAACTAGGTCTATGCTTGGTTCATCCACGCCTATACCTGCGCTTATGTAGGTTCCATTGCCGCCATCCCTCAAAGTTTCCTTGTTTAATGAAATGTTTACCTATTAGGATACAGTATTAGGTCTGTACTGAAAATTTTGTGCTGGTATGCACATTTCTTATTTGTACCAAACCAAGTTTGTGTTTGATTGTATAGCTTCTTTGGTTCCAGGGCTCCTTTAAAATTGATCGCACATTGAGAGAACTGGGATCTGGGCTGAGTGACATCTTGGGAGATGAGGTAAAAGAACTACTTGTTTAATGTTTAACATATCTAGTTCCTTTCAGTTAAATATTTGCTCTTTCAATGTGCAATATGGATTCAATCTTTTTGTGTGCTAAGCTGTGTTTTATGATAAATATATATGGTGATAATGCTAGGGGGTTGCTAACACAAGCGACGGTGATGGCTCAAGTAATGATGGTGGTGGTGATCTTAGTGAAGGGGACCAAAGTGAGAGCGAAGAGTTCGCTCAAGGAGTCGAGGAGAGTGATTCATCAGAAGATGAGGTCTGTTGCGAATCTCTACCTTGTTGGAATAAGAGTGTGTGTGTGTGCTGCGAGTGCGTGTTAGTTTTGTTGGTGGTGCTAGCGGGGCAAGGAAATGGTAGGTAAACCAAAAGTCAGTTCTATGTTGGTTTACTCATAAATTGACAAATTGTAGACTTGCCTCGTAGTACTAATTTGGTGTTTTAGCTGGATTTCTTGCGGCGACAAGTTGCTTTGTTCAATTTCTCAAACTTCTGCTGGATTAGGTTGCTCCTCGAAACACAATTGGGGATGTTCCCTTCGAGTGGTACAAGGATGAGGAACATATCGGTTACAACATTTCTGGGAAAAAATTAAAGAAGAAAGAGAGACAAGATAAACTAGATTCATTTCTGGCCAGTGCTGATGATCCAAATGGATGGTGAGTTAAAAAGTGATGATTTAATCTTGACATTACTACCTTATGTGCTTGTCAAGTTACTTTTCTTTGAACTTAGAGGTTATACTGACATTCCAAGCTTCCCATGTATAGTACATGGCACTCAATATACACAAATTCTTGCCTTTCCTTTATGCTATTCAAGTCTTGCAACGGGCGGGGGTATGGTCTCATTTGGAACTATAGGATGACATATTTTAAGCTTGTTGTTATGACGTTAACAAGTTATGCCGGTGGTATAACACTAGTTGAGTAAAACTTACTATAGTTCCAAATGAAGTAAAAAGGAAAAGGAAAATAAACAGAAAAGGGAGAAAGAGAAGTACTTATGTAAGAGTTGCGAACCTCAAACAAGTACTTCAGAGCCTCGCAAAGTCATAAATAAACCTTAGAGTTGCTACTTAGCAACATAAGAGAGATATATACCCGATCAGAAAGAAGGCATGGGAAAGGAGGGGTGGGGTGGACAGCTTTCTACCCCTCTTTTGTGAGGGGCTTTTATCTTCCCTGAATGTGCTTTCTCTTATGTCTCTCAGTTGGGTTCCAGCTTTCATGTTAGTTAATGGTGCTGGTCTGCTTTTACGTCTCTAAGATTGGTCCAGCTTATACCTTACTAGAGGTGGCTGGCCTGCTAGGATCTACTCTTTTGTTCTACCTAAAGTGGCATGTTTGGCGAGATATGTGTGTCTGTTCCAAGTCCTGCCTGAGTGGGGGAAGAGAACGAGCATACTTTTTGCAATGGTCTAGTGCGGGGAAAAAAAAATCATAGGATAATTACTTATGATGTTTTTCTTATGTCCATGTAGAATATATTTCCTATGCATGGTTAGATTTTTAGAGCCTTGTTTTTGTTTCCTGTTTCTTATATTCAGGCGCAAGGTTATGGATGAGCCTAATGATGAGGTAGTGCAATTGACAAAACAAGAAGTCAAAATGATATGTAAGGTGCTAAAAGGAAAAGCACCGCATAAAGACTTTGATCCATATTCGGTATGCAGTTTCTTGTATATATTCTTAATGTACTTTTTTTTATCAGGCTGACGCATCTTCTTGCAAGTTGTTGACACCTCATTTTCTTCTTGAAGAAGTTTCTTAATTTTTTTTTTTTGACTCAATGCAGCCTTATATTGATTGGTTCAAGATGGATGCTAAGCACCCGCTTTCTAGTGCACCAGAACCAAAGCGCCGGTTTGTTCTTTCAAAGTGGGAAAATGAAAAGGTAATGAATGATATTGGGACTAGTTACTTCTTAATGATGCAATGTAAGGGTCTTCTGAGGTGTATTCTTGTAGCTTTTTCCCTCTTTGTTTATCATTTGTATTTGCCAACTAATTATTGTGAACTTTCTCGATGAAGGGGGTATTGAAATATTCAGTGTTTCCTAAAAAGCAGGCTCAATAAGATACGAGTAAATAAAGAGCAAGGCCATTCAAAGGAGATTTCTTGTTTTTATTAAGTTTCAAACAACTCTTCATATGAGGGGAAAAAACCCTTAGTACAAACTTATGAGAGCCAAGTGATAATCTGTAAAAGTTTAAGCAGGTTCTGACAATGACAATTATAATGCTTCTTGTTTTACGCTGTTCGAAATCTTAAGTTCAATGCTGGCATGCTATTTGTTCAAGTGGTTAATGTCAATCATGCATTTTGTTGTAAGTTACTTAAGCTTTAAATTAGCCGAAGATGCGAGTACTTGTGCAGAATTAGTATATATATCAAAAGGAAATATGGTTTTAACTTTCATCTTTTGAGTTACCTGTGGATCTACAGGTTGTTAAGCTTGTCAGGGCAATTCGCAAGGGACTTATAAAGTTTGATAAGCCAAAAGAAAAACCAGGTGTATATGATTTGTGGGGAGATGATTCTAGCTCCATGGAAAAAGCTGGTCATGGATTGGCATATATTCCTGCTCCGAAGCCTAAATTGCCAGGTTTACACTGATCCATCTTCTTTGGGCTGATGCCCTGAAATTTTTTACTTTACTCATACTCTTCTTAACATGTAAATGGACATTATGTGTTGATTCAAAAATTGCTTTCAGGCCACGAGGAATCGTACAATCCTTCTTTGGAATATATTCCAACCCAAGAAGAGATTAATTCTTATCAGCTTTTGTTTGAAGAAGACCGGCCTAAGTTTATTCCGAAACAGTAACATGCCTGGCCTATTCTTGATTCATGTTCGCTTGCTTCTCTTGTTATTATCTGAATGTCCAGAGTCGTAATCCATTTACACTTGCTTAGGTTTACATCATTGAGAAGTGTTCCAGCATACGAGAACTATGTTAAAGAATCATTTGAACGTTGTTTGGATCTGTACATGTGCCCTAGGGCCCGGAAAAAACGTGTAAGTGAAAAAGAACTTTTTTGCATGTCATCTGAATTTCAGTTTGATTATTCTCTCTTTAAGTATTCGAACTCTTAAGACCTAGTGATGATTGTTGTACCATTTATGTTGCAGATTAATATTGATCCAGAGTCTCTAAAGCCCAAGCTTCCAAGTCGGAAAGATCTTAAACCTTATCCAACTATATGTTATCTTGAGTACAGAGGTCATACTGGTCCTGTTATGTCAATTTCGACTGAATCTTCAGGACAGTGGATTGCTTCTGGTGTGGACACTTTCCTCATATTGGCTTATGTCTTTAGTTTCACAGACCTCGCATCTGTTGAATGTGTGCCCCTATTTCCTGTGATCTAGGTTCGAGTGATGGAACTGTGAGGATATGGGAGGTCGAAACTGGAAGATGTCTTAGAGTCTGGGAGCTTGGGGAACCTGTCCACCACGTCTCATGGAATCCTTCTTCTGATATTCCTATTCTAGCGGTTTCTGCGTAATGCCAATGCTTTAGTTTTTATCGGTCTTTTAAATTTTTTGTACGCCACCTTTCTTTCTTTGATATGGAGATTATTTTGGCCATCCATGCATAATAATACAGGGGACTTGATGTATTTCTTTTGAATGCTGGACTTGAGGATGAAGAAAGAAAAATGATTAATAAACTTCTGCACATTGAAACGTCCATGGCGCCAGATGACACTGGTCAGTCCTCATTATCTGCTACTTCCGTTTTTTCCTTCCCACATGTACTGACTATGGCTTGATTTTCCACAATCTATTCTTTTCTCTAGGTAAAATTTCATCGATTGTCAGCTGGGATCAAGATGATAATCACGGGGGAATCAGGTTAAAGCACTTTAAGGTACTCGTGTGCTGTTCTAAGCCATTCTTTTCTTTCTTTGCAATGTAACTCTGAAGTCCCAAGGAAAGCTTTTTATGCATCGTCTTAACTGCATATGCGTTTGAACTCTTGCAGACTGTGTCTTCTGTAGAATGGCATAGGAAAGGAGACTACTTCTCAACAGTTATGCCTTCCGATATCCTTTCTTTATGTATTATGTGGTTATCTGAAGAGCCAAGTGACTCGAATGAGTGCTTTTTGAGGTGGGAGAGGGGGCGGCGGAGTTTTATCTGCTTGCTCATTTATCTTTCTCATAACTATATCTTCCTTATGTCCGTCTTTCAAGAGTCACTCTGTATATTTCCTTCCCCTCCAAAAGGATGTGATTTTCTGAATCGTATTTAGCTTCTACACACACGCGTGCGCACATACACACTGCATACACAGGCTCATTTGTATATATGTGTGTGCCTACCATTATATATATATATATATATATATATATATATATATATGTGTGTGACGACTCAGTGTTGACCTTTGTTGACTTTATATTGTGTTTCTTCATTTGCTAGAGTCGAAAGGACGTTTTTCTTTCCTATCGCCCATAAGTACCTTGTTTTGTATTCACATCCTTTCCTTAACTTGCTTGTTACGTGAATCAAGAGCAATACTAATTCACCAGCTCTCAAAGAAGTCTACCCAGAGAATACCCTTCAAGTTGCATGGGCTTCCAGTCTCATCAGCTTTCCATCCAACTCGATCCGTATTCTTCGTTTCAACAAAAAAGAATGTTCGTGTTTATGATCTATTGAAGCAAAAGCTCATCAAGAAGCTTGAAACGGGGGCCCGTGAAGTCTCTTCTATTGCCATTCATCCTGGTGGTATGTCTCTAACTTTCTGCAATTTTCTGCTGCTTTTATCAACAAAGTAAAAAGGTTAAGAACAAAAAGCTGCTACTGTTGATGAAACAACGCTGGCTTCTGCATAGCAACTTCTTCTCAAAATTTTGGATAATGACGTTGCAATGAATAATGGCGAGATGATGCGGAGGGAGGAATTGATAAGTTTTTGCAATCAATACCACTGATGTGATTAAGGCACAGGAGGAAAGAGATTTGCAGTATTTAGGTCAAGGGCTTGAGAAGTGGAGGGACGACTTATGGTAAAGTCCTGCGATCGCTGCCCCTTGTCAGCAGTATTTCAACTAAGTGGGATCTTTGTCGATTCAAAAGTTATTTTACTGTTGCTCTGATAGAAACCACTATTACTTGGACAATGGTGGCTGCAGAAAGAAATAGAGAATAAACAATTTTACCATTATCTTTTTCCTTGGTTTCCTATTTATAACAGTATTGTTTCTTGTCTAAGTATACCCCTTCCGTACAGGTGATAATGTTATTGTTGGGACCAGAGAAGGAAAGATGTGTTGGTTTGACATGGACCTGTCATCTCAGCCATACAGAATTCTCAAGTAAGTAACTCCGGGTATTGTTATCACTACTTACAAAACGCAAAGAAGTGTTTGTGGAGGTTTCCAAATTTTTAGTGGAGCAAGAAACTTGAAACCTTGCTTTAATTTATAGCAAATACAATGAGACAAGAAACAAGGGTAACACAAATATACAAGGAAGCAAGTAGAATGACTCCTGACAGTGCATAGGGGACTGATTTAATGAATGATCAGAAGAGCAACACCAAGTCAAACCAACAACTACTTCCCGAGTTCTGCCTAGAGCGACACCAAAAAGACAACCTGGATGGGTGTTTTTTCACACAGCAGCCGCTTACTGGGGAGCAGCTATGCGATACTAGCGGCCCCTTTTGTAGCAGTTGTGTGATACTAAATATTATCTTATGGTCCAGGTTGCGAAATAGGTTGTTTGTCGGCTTGCTGTTTCTTGGCTTGGGCGTTTTTCAGGGTTTAGTGGCTCCGTTGCCATTTTGTTCTCTGGCAGTGTAATTTCTCTGTGAGTGTCTTTAGCGGTTATAGTAGGTGGTAGGGGCAAATGTTAGTTTCCGCTTTTCTCGCAAGTTGGTACCTATCTTGGTAACTCAAGAAAGAATTCCCTGGGCAGGGTTCTTTCTCTTTCTAGGCCCTGCTTTGACCGAGGAAAACCCAGTGGAAGTGTGCTTCAATGGATAAGGTCTCTTATGGTGTTCTTCAGTAAGCAAGCTTGATGTTGCTCTAGCAAGAACTCAGGAAGGGGCCGCTATTTCACCACCTGGACCATAAGGTAATAATTAGTATTAGACAACTGCTACAAAAAAGACAATGAGATCAAGAGAAGTGGCAACTGAGATAAGAACATGAAAAACTGCAACCTAGCAGCAGAGAAGTGTCCACGCCTTACGAATTGGTTGAATGTAACTTACTACATGCACACTTGGTTGGGATCATGCCTTTGGGTGAAGTCTGAGAAGTGAGAATATCCAGCGGTTTAGTTCATTCTCTTGTTTGGGTGACCCCTTACTTGGTACCCTCTATCTACTGCCTCGAATCGGTTTATAAAGGACATTTCGTTTTCCATATTAGTCAAAAGGGGGATTTTGATGGGTTCGATCTTTTTTTACTTTTACTGGTTTCACAACAAGAGGTATTGTCTCCACCTTTTTCAAGTAGGATCATCTGTCAGATGTGAGAGACTTGCTGACATGTTTTAGGATATGCAAGTCAGAACTCAAGAGGGAAAGGAAGCCAGTAGTTGAGGAGGCTCAAAGAGCTCTCTTTGCAACATCATCTGGTCTGACTTACCTACCTGCTCTCAAGTCTCCAGCTGATGGAAAAACGTGCTATGGCTTCACCTATAAGCCCAGTATATAGCTAAGGTGGAAAACTAAGGTGCCCAAAAACAATTGCCAGCAAACGCCCACCAGACACCAGTCAGCGGTGGAGAAGAAGCCCAGGAGATCTCTACCACGAAGGAAACTTAATCCAAACTAAAGACACAAAACCTCTAAGTAAGCGCCCCTAATATGTAGAGATGGAACTACTATGCCACCCGGGGAAAAATTATAACCCATGATGTCGTGGTACCAGGTGGAGGACTGCATGGTGCTGTTATCTTTCTAGAGAGGAGAGAGAATTTAGAGACAGAAGCAGCGAAGAGAATTTTGTATTAGATGGATTTTGTAGTGTCGTAGATAACGAGACTGAGATTTTCTGTAAATGGTTGAACATGTAGACACTATTTGTTCTTGAGCATTGAAGAAATTCCAGTTTTTAATTTTTGTAAAAAGAGAGATTTTTTAGTCTTAATCTGTAATTTTTCGTGGACATGCTGCTGTCAATATTTACAATTCGGACCAGTCATCGCATAGTAGAAATGGTCGGGCCAAAGTGTTAGGTCTGTCAAACGGTTGTGTCGACATGTTGTAGGTCGTAGATAAATGATGCTAAAATCTTCTTAGTTACTACACAGAACCTTAAAATTCTGTTTGAAATTTAATGATATCTAAAACGATTTGATACTCTTTGTTTGGGTGTTGACAATCAGTCAAACAAAAAGTTGTTCAAAAGAGGGCTTTTTTCCTCGAGAGGGGGAGAGGGAGGGAGAAAGGTGGGAAGGGACAGAGATGTCGCTCTACGAAGTGCAATAAGTGCTGGATCAGGAATAGAAGTCATGGTCGGAAAGTTGATTAGTCAGTGGGTTCCATAAGTTTGAACTTTACCGGTTGGACCGTGACTCCAGTCATACGATTCGGTGATTCACCAATAGCTCAAGTGGTTTTTGGTGGTTTTTAGGTGTACATGTATAGTATACAACCGGCCAGAAATTAGATCGCGTGACGGTTCAGGTGGTTGAACCAATGGTTCTGGACTCTGTGGTCCAGTTTGAAAACCTTGGCCATAGTACTAGAATTCATAATGAGAATATCGGTAGGATGAAGCAATAAAAACAGTCACTAATGCATTATATACAAAGATATGGTAGGGGCAAAAGAGTGAGTATGCTTACGACTCATGCTTTCTGTACATACACGACCTTCATGTTTTACAATGAAATTCTGTTTATAGGATGTTGCATTAGATTGAGCAAAAAGTTGGGCAGGGATCCCCAAGTAGTTAGAACTCAAGCACTTTTGGGGTTGGGCGCATGTATGCTCAGTTGCATGAGTGCACACAGTTGATTTGTTTTCATATTATATGTTTGAGTTATTTCTGACAATTCTTTTGATGTGATTCTCCATATTTCCAGATGTCACTCGAAAGACATAAACAGCGTGGCTTTCCATCGTTCCTATCCTTTATTTGCATCATGTTCCGATGATTCTACGGCGTACATTTTTCATGGCATGGTATATTCAGATCTAAACCAGAACCCTCTTGTGGTTCCATTGGAAATTCTTCGAGGGCATGCAAGCTCAAATGGACGAGGTTAGCGCTTTTTTATCTACCTCCCTTTGTCGTGTCTGCACTAGTGCTAGTTCTGCAAATGAGTTTTAATCTTTGTTGTAACCAAATTTTTGGGCCTAGTTCGCAATTTTTTCATTTTAAGGATGAAATGAGCCTGGGTTGCGTTCGCCAAATAGAAGGAAGGTAGCTGAGTGTGAAGTTGAACAATTTAGTTCTTGCCGATAACTTTTCAATTGATTTATTGTATATCCCGAGTCAAGGCTTCTTTTCTGGTCGTCATGTAACATAACTTAATTATGACTTTAAGCTGACATGTAGTCAATATCTTGGCTTTTTCCAGGAGTGATGGACTGCAAGTTCCACCCAAGGCAGCCCTGGTTATTCACTGCAGGTGCCGATTCCGTGATCAAGCTTTTCTGTCATTGAGAAGAACGTCACTATGAAGTATCAGGTAATAGAGTCCACTTTCCAACTAAGGCCAAGGCAGATTGAAGGTTGATCACTTTGTTAGATCTATGTTTTATGAAAGTAGAACTTTCACTTGTCCCTTCGTTGTTCTTTAGCAAAAGTCTTTCCAGTTTCAGTTGTAATTGCTACTCTGGTTTTTCCTGTTTCAAAAGATTTTATTTTGCTCAACCATTAGTTTTCATCCAAAATTCTGATTTTACATCCAATTATGGGTCCGACCTTCGTAACTTCCCCTATCCTTGACTTCAGTATGGTCAAGCTGCAAATAACATGATGGCTATCGGGAGCGAAAAGTCCAGGTGATACAAACCCTTCAGACTTTCCCAAGATCAATCTGATCAGTGAATGCTCCCTTCGCCCAAGAGGAAGTCAAATTTGCTGTTACTCAACTTGAGCCTTTAAAGCTCCTGGCCCTGATGGATTACCCGCAGAGTTTTTTCAACAAAATATGGGATTCGGTGGGAGGTATCTGAGGCTATACTTTCTTCTTTCAGAAATGGTCATGCTTGATTACATTGACCAGCAAGAGTTTTAGGATTATTACAGCTTGACTACATTAGATAAAATGCATTTCACCTCATAGGCAGTCTTACGCTCACCTTATTTCGTTAACCAACCGTTGTTACTATATATAACCAAAAAGTGATGGTTTTATGTTTCTTTGTGACGGTGTTCCAAGAATGCCCTTACCTGCATCGCTACCAAAAAAACCGAAAGTAGAACTTGTGCCCTAGGATTTTACACTGTTTTCTCTTGCGCTTTCTCAGAGACAAACCAACCGTTTCTCCCATCGGCTACACCATTGAACTCAAATTCCCCAGCCCTACTCCAGTAATTCTTCTCCTCAAGATTTCCGTAACCTATCCTTGAGCTATCAGATTCCTACTGTCCTAGACCTTGAAATTAGGTTCTGCACTGTAGGTGCAAAGTGATTCAGATCGCTGAGTCATGAAGATGATATCCACTCTGGGAAGGTTTTGCGAGGACGGCAGAAAAAGTAGTGGTGGTGGCTTTACCGACATCTACTCCCCCTGGCAACCACCGGCTTGAAATTTGCTGCTCCGGTTATAGATCTTTCTCTTCCCTGATCTTTTCTTCTTTCTGGTTGTAGCAGAAGTATTCTTATCTTCACCAATTGTTGTTGTTGACGAGATATCACCCGATTGAGAGTTTCTGAGGTGGGTAAATCGTTCAACACATGAAAAAAATATCACGTAGAGGGAAAGAGGAAAACCAAGAATGATACATGGGTTGACATTGTAATATGGTCTTAGTCAATTCCAAGGTCATTCTCATCGGTTTCTCGTAATTAGTTTCATGACATGACAATCTCTAATACTAAGTGGAATATAGTTTTCTAAAACTCGTGTAGTAATCTTCATTCTCGTGTATGATCAATGTATTTGATTTTTAGATAAACACTGTTCTCATCCCAAAAACCGGTGACCCCCCCCCCCCCCCCCACCCACCATGCACCCCACCCCAACAATCCACACCCAAGAAAAAAAAAAATTCTGAATATTGAGCCATGAGCGTATGCAATACTGTTTACAAAATCATCTCAAAGGTCCTGACTAACGGGCTAGAACTTATGCTCAGCTCCATGTTCTCTCCCTTGCCAAAATATTTCTGTCCCCGATGGGGCTATTTCTGAAAAAGGTGGTACTACATAAGAATGAACTTGTTCATCATGTTAAGAACTTCGAATCATTCTTAAAGCCTTGCCTTTAAACCTTGCCGAGGAGACCCTCTCTCTCTCTGTCTTTTCATTCTGCCAACTATATTCTCTGTTAGTCTAGCTCAAGCCGAGTCTAGAGTAAAGCTTCAAGGTATGGGGAATTCCGAAGCAGGCCCGCAAGCCCCTGCCATGTCTTTTTTTCTGATGGAAGAAATAATGTACTTTAATGGAGGTTGTGCTTGCAGTGATAGATGCTAAGAGTGCGTTTGGACGATGTTATTAAACTGTAGATTTTACTGCATTGTGATACGATATAATTACCAAATTTTATGATGAATTTGAAAGGAGAACTTGATGTGCTAAAAACACCTTTACAGATAACTAGTTTAGACTAGTTTTTATTTCAAATTCGTTCCACAAATATTACCTGCATTTTAGGAAAGGTTTTTTTTTGTCTCCATTTAATTTCTTTCATAAGTAAAGGAGACTCTTTTTCATTAGTTTGTACCCACAAACCATCAAGTTACATGGATTCAAATTTTCAAATGTAAATTCACATATAAAATATTCACTTTTACAAAAATCTCCCAAACAATGAATTTGCAATTTCATAAATTTGTAAATCGAAGAATTTTAAAACGAATAGAATTTAAAATGCAATGTACTTTAAAATTCTTTATCTAAACACACTCTAAATGTGCGATGAATAGAGGAAGAATACGAGTCAGTCGTTTGGGAATGAGAGAAAGTCTGCGGGCTAAACTACTTTTTTGAGATGTTTTTGACAACTAGGTTTAATGGTCAAATGATTTTTTAGATTCTGTAAGGGTATTTTAGTTTTCTAAAAGATATAAATGAAGATAAAGTCAAATACTAAATAAATTGCCTTTGACCTCAAAATAATAGGAGTCGAGGTTGGCCAGTGAGACGATGGGGTATAAGCTTCATCGTCGAGAGGGAAACAACTTGGATCACCAAGTACTTCCCCCTAATGATTGCTCGGTTATAAAAGAGATATGGGTGTAGAGATATCCATGACGTTTGCCTAGAAGCAACACCCTCGAAGGATAATACAACCCCAAGGAGAAAACATAGGCGACAAACATCATCGTATTTAACTTGCACAAGGTAGTAATAATCTTATGAATCCACGTTGGGCATGAATGGCTTGCCTTATTCCACTCTCAGGGCGGTGAACATAGGCTGTGATACCCTTATCGCATAACAAAAAGAAAAGTATTTGTTGACTTGAAATAAGAAGGAAAGAGAATCTCCCTATCATACTTCTGTTGATCGCCACAATTCATACAATCAAATTTTTTTCGTACATAATTTTGATGGATATATATAACTTGAATGTATAAGTGTGTCCTAGTCCCAGTTGACGCTAAACTCGATCCACGGTAGGCCTAACCATCCACAAAAAGAAAAAAAATGAAGGTACAAGTATGCATGCGTACAGGTAACTTTAAAGTTTTTGATGTACTGAATGGTGCATGCATTGCTATCCTTTCCCCAATAGCATCTACATACAACAGCCAAAGACTAAAATGTTCTCAGTGCCCTTTCTTGAAAAGTCGCTACTAATCATTATGCAAATTATTGCAATATCTCCTGTCCTTTTTGTGGAAAAAGATTGGATTATAGGGACCTGCGCAGTCCAAAACTCTGCCAGCAACTTTGCAGAGAAGGTGGTCAAGATGACCATCAACTTAAGAGTAACGGTCCAACTTTTGTCCAAGTGTAGTCGCGAAAATGGCATTTGCATCGTTTGACTATGAACTCTACATTAACGGTGTCGTTAGTAACCGACCATTTAGTTAAAGCAAAGTTCTTCTCCTTCTCATGCTAATCCCATGCACTTGCCTTGTATATGTACCCTGCTACACGTCATATACCTACACACACGTGTGTGTTTGTGTGTAGAGAGAGAGAGAGAGAAGCATTTGACATCGATGTCGTCCAATGAAGAACTTAATTTGAACCGTATATAGAAATATAATTGTCCACATAGATCCTAGGCACAAAATTCATTTCCTTAGGTCCTTTCAAAGGACCAGAAAAAGGAAACCCGCGGTAATGCTTACAAAGGGCATCCAGTTTAGAGAAAAAGGGAAAAGGAACAAACCGATTGAACCTGCCGTTGGAAATATAAAATAATCTCCAAGTACCTAAATTAAGGAGGCTCTCTTTTACAGCCCAGGAAGAACAAAAGGTGAAAAACTTGTCACGGCTTCTTCCATCCTGAATGTTACATGCCATCCCTGAACCCTCTTAATTCCATCCTCGTATGACTGTTAGGTACCAATACATGACAAAAAAGCTTCCACTACTCTTCGCAATGACAACATCCATCGGTTCTGTTCATTCTTCTACATTATTAGTCACACTTGATGTTTCGGTATATCCTCCTAACGAACAGATTAGAGCCCAAATAACCGACAGCTCCTGCACAGATGTGGGACATGGGTAAGCTTCTCAACGGAAGATGTAAAAAAATTGAGCAGACGTTCTATATATTCCAGATCTCTGGTTTTAACTCGGTAATCGACTGAGTAATGATGACAGCAAACCTTCATCCCCGCCTGACTTTCAGGACATCGGACCTGGGCGGCCCCGCGGGGGGGTGTGGGGGGTGTGGGTGTGAAAGATCTACACTTAATACCATTATAACTACAGGTCCCGCATACCGTGCAGTTATGAGGGTCTTGCATAACAAGTTAAAAAGTATTCTTGAATGTTAAGGCTTCCAAGATTGTTTTATTCTCATCATTGGGTCTTTAGACAAACATAGCAACCTTTTCATCAATTGTGTTTTCAGAATTGAAACAAACTCCTCAAGCTCCACTTCATGTCAAAGGCTTGATTTTAGAGGTGCATAAGAAAGAGCGAACGGTAAGAGGTAGACTCCACTATTACAGCAATGACAAGATATGAAATAATAAAAAAATAAACCAAATTGATACTCACCGCAAAGAATTCCTAAGCCAAGACAGAACATGAGCGTGTATCCGAAGTAGAAGCTCGTTTGGAAGAACCCTGACATCTTAGTCTTCACGTAGTAGTAGTATATTGAATACAAGTACACGTAAACAGCTGTCGAGGCAGCGGAGAAGAATGAAGTCCATTGCCAGTGATAATTCTCAGCATTAAGCAGGAAATATGTTCCCACAATGGTCACACAAACTGTAACAATGATGAGAATAATGAAGACCAGCAGCATAAAGCCATAAACATAGTACACCTGTCAATGACAATGAAGGAGAGATAAATATTGCATTCTCTGACATCTAAATAAGCATTGAACATATCTACAAAGCGACGGACAACTGTAATTTCAAGTACCAAACTACGGAAGAAACAAGATGAGGTCTGGCCTTCACGTGGAGTAGAAATCCAACTATGTATAGTTTTAACAACCAATTAACATTTCAGTCTCTCGTTTTTCTACAGATCTCAAATGATTACAAGAAAAGACTAGCAGGCGGCTGAGGCCCCTAGTTAAAATTCTTTATGCATGTTAGGGAGGCAAAAAAGTGGCCACCATGTCTCACTTTTATCGATGCACACCACATAGCAATGGTTCCAGTACATCATATACTTAAGTCGTTCTTAAAGACCCTAATCTCTCAACCCACCTTCAGATACTACAGAGAACATGAAATAATACAAATTCATGTGAAGTACAATATCCAACCCATCACGCAAATCCAAGCATAAAAAAAGCCTTGTTATTTACCTTGTAATTCCAGAAGGATGTGAAGACGAAATACATCTCAATAAATATGCTGCCAAAGGGAAGCAGTCCCCCCATCATTGAGACTACAGATGGTGTGAGGTACCACTTCTTCTCAGGAATTGGACGAGGAATGGTTTTTACACGACACGGATTGTTCGGAGCACCACTCCAGTTCCTTCCAACAACTGTACCAAGAAGAGCGAGAGGGAAAGAGATAAAGGCCCAGATGACGAAAACAACCACCATCGTGCCAAATGGAATAGCTGCTAGAGACCCATAAAATATGGCAATGGTGTTTAGAACAAAACCAATCCCAAAGCACAAAAATGGGAAAAGTGATGCCGTAAGGATCATCGACTTTATCCAATTTTTTCCTGTACAAAGGACAGAGAAGACTTACTTAAGTAGAACTCAGTAGAGGCGATCACAACATTCGCACAATTGCCAACAAAAGAGACATGAAACAATTTATAGGAAACAGAACACGGCATACCCCCATGGCGCGAGTACATCCCGCCACTGACATAACCCGCAATGATTGATGTGAAGGCATAACACAAGATAAAAGTTGTGACAATAACGCCTCTCCTGAACCACATAGAGAGCATTACAGATTATACACACAGAAAACAAGCAAAGAAAGCACTTGACAATAATTGCGAGATGCATATAAAGGCCAGTCATAAGAATTATAGTGCTTCAAGTGAATTGTTCAAAGCCCAAAGGATGCACCAAATGTAAAATTTCGAGAATAAGCTTCCATAACCACCACATCCAGAATATAAGAGGGCAAGTTATTTGAAGGTGTTAGCTTGTAACCTCGACATACAGGAACCGTGCATATAACAAAGTAAATAACATGATCGCGAAACAAGATGCTTATATACTTGTAACGTACCCAATGTACAACATTCCAACAATTGCAAGCAAGATGACAAGAAGCACCAGTAGCGCCAGCTGAGCACCTGTACCAACAACAGCCGAAAGCAAAACCAAATTCCAAGGGGGGCGGAAAACATCCCCGTGAACAAGTTTCCAACCAGACTCTTCACTTACATCTCTTTCCTGAAAATAAAGTAGTCAGATAGCATGTAATTTAATTGCTAGACTTTATCAAGTTCTACTTAAAAAAGAATGTACCAGTGTCTCCAGATCATCATCTTCACGAGCATATTTCGCATAGTCATTTCTAAGAGTTCGCATCAATATCATTGACACCAGGCCAGTGAGGAAGATGACCATCATAAATGAATTGAAAATGGAGAACCAATGGATCTGCACCACCCAAAAAGCATAAGTGAGCAGCATTCTAATATAATTTACAACTCAGTTCTACTATAATCAGCAAATGAATCCAAGCTGGAGTCGGTTCTAATAATGCAAGCAATTACAAGAAAGAACTGCAAACATGCACAGACTGGCCAATGCACCAGCTGCTAAATTGTGGGAACCTTTAGTAAAAATGAAATTCAGATTTTACATGAATTGAAATATTCACCTGATGCTCAAAAAAGGGGTAGTCCAGGTAAACATCAAAACGACGTGCAAAAGTTATATCAGTTGGAATCCACTTGACAGCATATGTCATGTCCAATGTTCTCCCTGCTTCCAATGGTTTTGGGCTCTCTTGAGTGAGATTAACATGTATGATCTGCGAGCAGAAGACGTAAGATCAAAGTAACAGGAAAACAATACGATGTGAATTTCAAAGTTACGAACCTGATCTTTGTTGTACTTTACAATAATATTCTTGTGTGTGTAAAGCACATGCTTGTTGTCACTGTTCCTATCAGAATGCAGCTCACCAACAAAACCTGTAAGAGTAATAGATGATGTATTAGCACGTCATATATTAGAAGGCAACTGCCTAAACAAACTGCACATTTTTTGCCTCAGAAAAGAGTGATGCATACCCCATAACGGCAGATCATCTGAGCTTGTATCAGCACACCGGAGACGAGAACAAGATCAGGGAAAAGGCAAGAAAGAATTAAAATGTTACTTATAAGAAATACATTTAAAACTAGAAATCCAACAAAGGTGCAAACACTAGAAGAGAAAATTGTATTCATACTTTCTGAAACTTTATGAACAACAAGGCAAGTATTTCCAGGAATATAAAAGAAAATAGTATACTTATTATTGTTCACGAGTCCACTGAAGAAGTTAAGATGAAGGGTGCCGGAGGGATAAAGTATTTTTTCTTTTTTTCATAAGTGAAGTTCCACATTATTTTTTAGAGACTCCATGACTCAGAATGTATTTTGCAACTGCAAGCGAACAAAAGGGCTAAGCCCTCAATCATAACTCTAAGGCTTAGAGATTTTCATATTTATTGAGTAAACTTACGCAAAAGTTGATAGTCAAGCAAGGGGGGAAATATAGATGAGTAATAGATGGAAGAGAAGAAAGCAGCAGAAAAAGCTTAACATCCTCATTTGTTTCGTTAGATCAATTCAAAATGGATAGGACATAATCTTCATTTGTTTGGTTAGAGCGAAGATGTTGAAAAAAAAAATTAAAGGATGAGGTTGGTGGGGACAGCAATATTCTCCAAATCTTACCACTCAAGGAGATATATTTGCCCTACTAATCCTTTCATTTCCCTTTTTGTTTCTCAAACCGTTGAAAGGTTGATCTTTTGAGATTTCTCTTCTCACTTCATCCCTTCACTCCTCTCAAACCATAAAATCTGACAATGATCTATAGACAACCATAATGGTCGTCCGAGTTCTGCAAGTAAAACATTATGAGGATGGTGATACAAAGCCAATCTGTTTTGCAGGAAGAGTTTCTTAGCATCATTTTACTTCATGATAAATTTTGAAATGTCATCTAGCGTGACTATAGTTGCATTTTTTGTTACCTGAAATCGCTAATCTACTTGTAGCTATAAGAAAAGGTAGCCCTGGTTTTGACAGCATTAATTTTTTCATCTAAAGCAATATTGCAGCATCTTACCAATCACATATAGATCCTCTTGTAGTGAGAACAATATGTTAGTATGCTACATGAACCTTTTATCACAGCTTACCAAAACTTCCAACACGTGCATGCACCCAGCATCATGTTGTTAATATGAAAATAATTAACCAAAGAATCCAATGCGCAACATACCCATGAAGAACTCAAACCAATAACTATTTTCAATAGCATCCTTGAAACGTTTGACCTTTGCTTCATCGAGTTCGAGTTCACAAATGGTACCCTTGTCCACATTTTCTGCCAGAGTCGGTAAATGACATCACCACATAATCAAGCAGAATAACTATACAAACAACTTGACGAGATTGACGTACTTCGAAACTTTATCTCAATCTGGCTATCAATAAGCTCATTTCCACCCAAGACCTCACCAAGACCACCCCACTTGTGATCAGCATTGCCAGGTTGATGGCAAAATGGTAGGCTGTAATAGTTGTATGTTTCTTGTGGATTGTTATAAGGACCAACCTTATTTACCCAAAGTGTTACTGCATCGCCCTGTTGATACTGCAAAAGAAGCGTGCAATGTCAACACAGTATGTTCAGAAGTCAATCAAATATAGAAGATAATAATAAAATACGTAAGGTCAGAAAAAACATACTTCTAGCCAACTTTTGAGAAGAAATAGATTATTACTAGATATGGATAAAACCACTAACACCCTTTGTTGTCTCTTAAATAGATTATGGAAAATGTATATTTAATGGAAAAAAAAAACATAAACATTCCTGCTGCTGCTCCCAAAAAAAAAAAGTAGAATATTCAAGTCAAAAGTTACAAAGGAACCCTCTCGTGCATTAGTAACCTAGTTACTGAAATCTAAAACCAAATCAACAGCGACAATCTAGAATAGAAGAAAACAACTGCACACCAATAGAATGCATTCCTCGATTAAGAACTTTCAATGACATTCGCTAAATAAGCAACATCGCTCTCCATGCCAATGTTAAGGTAGAAGTAATCTTATAAAGATTTTAGTTTAGCAAGTAAACATGTAAGCGAGAGTGATTACGTTACACTACCTTCAAATGCTAATTAGGGAGCTTTTACAGAGCGCTTTCTCGCATAATGGAAAACAAAAATGAGATACTTTAAACACTATTTTGTGCTTAAGTTGCAAGAAAACAAGGTTGAAAATTTATGATGAGAAACCAAAGCCCACTTGATACAAGATGAGCCCATGCCTTTCTTCCAGAAATTTCAATGTTCTTATTGTTCATGTTTCTGAATCTTTGTCATAACTCCGCCAGATAAAATGAGTACCGAAAGAATTGAGAAATAGGTGCTAAACATCCCATGTTCTTGCTATTCCATCACTGATCAGTAGAGAGGCTAAGACTTTTTTCAGGCTCCTAAACAACTAATGAGCTAGAAGAAGAATCCATCCAGAAGGAAAATTGAGCTCGAAGCAGTTGTAGAAATAAAAAAGACAAAATGAACTCGTCCCTGAGGCACAGAGAACAGAAGGCACCAGTATCACCATATTATTGGAATGCTAAATCCGTTTATCATTTTAGAACATCCACACCTTGTCTGGCGCTAGAAGGCACATCACGTCAAAAAAATTGTGCAGAAGCATATGAGAGTCTGGACTAGGTTTCTTTCCCGTAAGATACGACGGCCGCAACACATATCAGCGTTTGTTCTTGACCTCTTCACCCAGTCACGGCAGGATTGTCTCATCAGATATCCGATCACATATACATTTATGACTTAGAAACCCTTACAGTGGTAAACATGTTCTTCGTAGAAGTCAGATGTTGCTTACAAAAACTAAGACATGTGCCTAAATCTTTTGGTTTTTCTTTTTCACTTTAAGATGAGGATTTGGATTTCTCCAACAATAGACCCTTCGGGCAACTTGGATACAGGGACCATCTGCAGAAATATCAAAGAGAGAACGGACCAAAAAGTCACATGCTTTTGAGCTTTGTTACCTAGGCAAAATGTTGCTAAATAAATGAAGGCCAGATCATGCTCTAGCAGTATGGAGTGCGTGCAGCACCAAAAAAATGTTATTCTGAACTAAGGTGAGGCCTGTTCCTCTGTAAGTTCTTAGCTAAACCGGAAGAAAAAGACTTGCAGATCTTGAGGATGAGCTTTTTTGTGGGAGCAGGGATTCCTGCCCACGTGTTGATTCACGCATATATGGACTGGCAGACAGCTCGTTGTGTCTCTGTACTGAAACTCAAATCCTATTGAATGACCGTAAATAAGACCCTCTCACTGTGAATCACCTAAAACACAAATTCGGTGAAAGGTACCAGATCTCGCATGTGAATCACTTGGCATCTTCCTGAAAGGGGCACCTCATATTCTACCTTTAAATAGATATAAGAACAAAATTTAATCTCACGATTCATGTCAACTTATTGACCTCATAATTTCCGCAACTAATGCATGCCTTGGCTTAGTACTCGTTGACGCACCAGTAGCCCTACACCCGCATTCCACCGCAAAACTAGCAGCATCGTAACACTCCCAAGATTCACATGAAAGCAAGACTATTCCATCCTACATTAACCAATCGCATTCATCCGTCGCTCAACAACGTAATCACAGCAAGTACTACACGAGATCTAAACCGCGCACCGTAGCCAACCAAAATACGACACCAAATCGAGTCTTGCACTGCAAATTAAACGCAAGTAATTCAAAAGCCGGAAGAACCCTAACAGCACAAAATTAAAGACCCGTACACAGATCTAAAGCGTATAAGAGTTACAAGATCTGTCAAGCTGGTAGAGCGAACTAAATAGAGCTAGGGTTCGGATGCTGAATGAGTTCACCTTGTGGTCTGACTCGGAAGCGAGCGCCGGCGAGACGACGAGGACGGCGATTATGGCGGCGAGGAGGGAGGATCGGACGGTGGGCCGCATCGGGATCGCCGGCGAATGACTAGATCTGACGGGGAATAGTTGAGAGGCAGAGTGTGTATTTATTTTGCTTCCGTTATTAGGCTCTTCTCTGAAGGGCGAGAGAGATTTGAGAGACTACGCGCGCACACACTGATTTTACGACTTTGTGCACAATTTATTTCCTTTTGTTTTAGTCAACCCCCCTTGTTTTATATATCAAAGGAAGGAAACTTTAAGATAAGGGTCCGATTTCAAATATCAAAGGAAAAATGTGCAATTAATAAGAAAGAAACTTTCAGTCAACCCCCCTTGATTAATAAGAAAGAAACTTTAAGATAGGGTCCGATTTCAAATATCAAACGAAAATTGTGCGACTTGGAACGAGTACGCTTGCCTGGGTTCAACTTGTGATTTTTGTTTAGTTATATTTTTTGCTGCTAAAAATTAATGTGATATTTATAAATAACGATAATATTGCTAAATTCTCTGACCTTAGGATTTAATTACAGCCAAATTCACAATTTCTAACACATTGAATTCCGTGACCATAACTAGCGATTTTGATTGGCGTGGCCATTTCGTATTTTGAAAAATGTTATTTGATTTATGTATAAATATGTATTCTCTTCTCTTTATTCTTCACGGCACATCCCACACCACAACCAACTATTATGGCAAAACCAGCACCATATCCTCCACGACTAGGGATGGCAATGGGGCGGGTCGGATGCGGATCTTCTAAAATCCGAACCCGCCCCGCTCGTCATGGAACTTCGCCTCGCCCCGCCCCGCCACCGGGTAATTTATGTGAAATACCATAACCGACCCTATGAGAATGTAGAAAACCCGCACCCACCCCGCCCTTGCTGAATCGAAAAACATGTACCCCTGAAACACGAGCCTTCGGCAGAGAAGAAGGCAGCGGCGCCGGCGTAGGCTTCGGCAGAGCCTTCGGTGGAGCCGTCGCAAGCTCGACGACAGCGGCGCCGGCGTAGCCATCGGCAGAGAAGAAGGCAGCGGCGTCGACGTAGCCTTCGGCAGAGCCTTCGGTGGAGTCGTCGCAAGCTGCGACGGCATCATCACAGGCGACGGCGGCAGCGACGGCTTGGTGTCTGATGGCTCGTTGTTGCGAGTCGCCGACTGTGCGAAGGAGAGGCCGGGAAAGAAGAAGGAGGCGCGACGGCGGCGCGACACCTTTGTCGTCGGCAGAGAGTGAGAGTGTGAGTTATCGGCAGAGAGAGATTGATTGGGAATTAGGGTTGGGAATGGGGATGATAAGGAGTAAGGACATATTATATAGGTGTGAGATGGACGGCTAGGATTAAAGATGAGTAGGGTTAAATACCGGGGCGGAAGCGGGTCGCGGGGCGGTTTGGACTAAATACCATACCCGCCCCTAACCCGCTGCGGATTTTTTTAAAAAAAATCATACCCGCCCCGTGGTCTGGTCAAAGTCAAAAGACCCGCTCCTATAGGAGCGGGGCGGGGCGGGGATCCGCCGGTTGCGGGTCTTATTGCCATCCCTATCCACGACTAACCACCATTAGGGATGGCAATGGGGCGGGTCGGATGCGGATCTTATAAAATCCGAACCCGCCCCGGTGCTCATAAAATCTCGCCCCGCTCCGCCCCGCCCCGCTACCGGGTCATATATCTAAAATACCATACCCGATCCTACATTCGTTTAGAAAATCCGCCTCGCCCTGATCCGCCCCCGCACTTCCCTGTACTCGCACACAAGGATCGTCTAGGCGGTGCCCTAACGGGAGGAGAGGCTTCACTACATAGAGCCGTACGCCGTCGATAAGCATGTGGCGGTTGAATATTCAGGTGGCACCTCTAATCTCGTCAAAGAAGAAGCGGCGGCAGATCTGCGACAATTTCGACGAGACCCGTAGCTGCTACCATCACCGATGAGCATGTGGCGGTTGAAGATTTAGGTGGCGCCTCTAATCTCGTCAAAGAAGAAGCAGAGGCAGATCTGCGACCATTCCGACAAGATCTCCGGCGATTCGTTGTTCTTCTTGCCGCGGAACTTGAGAATAGGCGGTGGAACATGGTTTGTGGCCGGCGGTTAGGTTGTCAGTCTTTGGCCGTGGGGGGCTGAAGGTGGAGAGGGGGAGAAGATTAGAAGGGAGCCAGCCATGGGCAAGTCGGCAGAGACCAAGAGAAAATTTTGGCATTTTAGGGTTTGGATGAAAAGTATATATACGCTATGATGGACGGATGAGATTTATTGATACATAAGTTTAGTATACCGGGGCGGGTGCGGGTCGGATAGCGGGGCGGTTAGACAGAATACCATACCCGATCCTAACCCGCTGCGGGTTTTAAAAAAAATTAACATACCCGCTCCATAACCCCGTCAAAGTCAAAATAACCCGCTCCTAACGGGGGCGGGGCGGGGCGGAGACCCGCCGGTTGCGGGTCTAATTGCCATCCCTAACCACCATTGATCGCATGGCCATAACACCGCTCAACGCCACCAACCACCTTTACCACAACAATCACACGATTACTGCACCAACCAACACCACCAACCCTACCATCACCTAACCGTCAACCTAATCATGAAAAGCATGGGGTGACTTAATTAGTGTGTGCGTTGATTTATATGTGCCTCGATGCGTGTTTGTTGTGCGTATGTATGTGTGGGTTATGCAACTATCTTTATGTGCGCGTCCGCACATCGACCTGTGCATGCCCGTCGATTTGTGTGTAACTGATATGCCCATGGTTGTGCATGCGCATAATTTTACATGGTGGTTGTGGGTATGGTGCTGTAGTTGCCCATGGTGGCACTTATGGTGATATTGGTGTGACTGTAACATCAATAAAGAGAGGCTGAATAGAGAGATGAGTTGAGGTGCGTTAGTTGTTTGGTGGCTGATGGGGTGGTGATACGGTGGTTGATGGAAACATGCAGTGAGAATCGACGATGGCAATTGTGTATTCTCATAAAAAATATATATATAAACAGCTAGCATTTCGTTTGGTCAAAGACCTTAAGTGCTATTATGGTAAAACATAATCCCTAATTGTAATTAACCTCTGAACTCAAGAAGTTTAGTAATATTATCGTTGAAAATGAGAACGATGCCTGTTCGATATCAAACGGCAATGATCCTCGATAATAGATATGTAGCATTCATTTCCTTATTCGCTAATTTGATATCTCGTTTAAAATTCATATCAACTCCAAACTTCTCGAATACTTGTCGTTAAAATATGCATTTTGAAAAAAATTTGTCGATACAACTTTAGGTCTTGTAGGGCTGCTAGGTTCGCCACCACCAGTGGGTTTGTGCCTGGGTACGTGTGTGGTGTTTTTACTTCTAGCATTCAAAAGGTTTTTTTTTTCTTTCTTTCTTTTTTTTTTGCCCTCGGAAATATCAGTCATCAATGATAGTGTGGTGTGCATGTGTTGTGGCTCCCTTCCATCACCTGCTAGTCTTGTGGACCGAAGATTGGGCACGCTCTCAAGGGTTGGTGGTTGACACTGGCTGCTGTGGTTCAATCTCTCATCGGGACTCGTCTATTGTAGTGTTGGGTATTCAGTCAAGTTCGATGGTGCTTACCGTGCTTCTACTAATTTATGGTCCGTGGTTATTGTCGTGCTGGTTAGCGGTCATTGGGTGTGATTTCTTATATTGACAGTGTTAACAGTGATGCGTTTTTTAGAAGTTGTTGGGCACGATTTTCTACGGTAGGGACGTTACAAGTGGTCCGTCTGCCTTAGGTTTCCCTGTTGAGGTTCCCGTTCAGCTCCCCTCCGAGGTTCCCGTTCAGCTCATTTAGATTAATCCTAGGTGCGTCAACGTGCTCACTGTGTATTGGGTCGTGTGCACCTCAAAGTGTTGACAGACATGGCGACCTTGAGTGTTGGACATATGTGGTGACTTGAGTATTGGATTGGCTTGGTGGCTTAATAGGGTTAGTGTTGGTGGGAGCCGTGGTTTGCTTGGTGGTGCTTTAGCTGCAATGGCGAAGCATCTATAAGGTTCTGATTGTCTCACGGGTTGCTTGGTGGGTTTTTTTTTTTGTTGCTCCATTCTCTCTCTCCCTCTCTCGTCTTTGTTGACTTGTAAATTTTTTGCCTTGGTATGTGTATTGTTTCGGTATTTTTAATTACCTCCGAAACATGGTGCCTGTCCTTATGTGTATTTGGCTTTGTCGTTCGATTAATGGCGTATTAATCTTTTATGCAAGTAATCATCGGTAGAGATTATTTGGTACTTGAAGCCGTCTATTTTTTTTGTTGCTTTCGTTAATACAAAGAGACATAACGTAATTGGAAATATGGTACCATGTTACTTTCTTTTCCAAATGTACTATATCATGTACTAAATGCTTATGAATGCTATGATCCATAAAGTGTTTGTCCCCCCCCCCCCCCACCCCTCCTCTATCCCTTAAAAAACAATTTTAAAAAATTGGAAATTGTGAATTTCTTTTTAATTACTTATTTTGCAACACACTTTTTGATAAAATAAAAACTTAAAAGTGCTGAAAAAGTTAAGCGCTAAATTCATAAAACTGAAATTTTTAAGCGTTTAAATTCTTACGGAAAAAATAAGTTAATCTATTTGATAAACCAAAAGTAAATGTCTGAAATTTGTTCCATTTACAAATTTATCCATTTTTATCAAGGTTATACATTTACTTATGTACTTTATAACTTCTTCTTTTTTTTGGCCAAAATCGTGTTCATGGTGGTGGTAGTGGCAATGGAGTAATAATAGTGGTGGGGTGGCGACGGCGGTGGAAAGATGTCAATGGAGACGGTAGTGATGCATGTAGTGGTGGCGATAGGTAATGACATGACAGTCATGGCAGTGGTTGTAATGTAGTGGATATTTAGATGGTTTTGACAGACATGGACGTGATGAAGGCAACGATAGTGTGGTAGAGGAGGCGTTGTTGGTGGTGGTAGTGTTGACAGCTAGGTCGTGGAAGCTAATGTGGAAGTAGATCGTGTTATTGGACTCGATGATAAGCTCATTTTCGATGATCCAAAGAAACATGCAAAGTTTACATCTGAGACTTATTCGAATCCCTTCCGATCAAACAAACTTTCTTTGTTTTGTTCTGCATAACACGCTTCCAAGGACTTCAAAACTCAAATGTTTTGAAGTCTAAAATAAAATTATGCGAGTGCAAAATAGCAACCATGGCTTGGAACTTCCCGTAATCACTTAGAAAAATATCAAGTTTCTAGTGGGTTAACCCCACAGTTTCAAGTATAAAAGGTCTATTGTTGAATGGGAAGATAGTAAATATTCTAGTGTCGAGAAGCATCAAGTAGTGAATACGCTCACGAATGCGTTGAACTGTTACTTAAGGAAATAAACACTCACTCAAGGTTGGCCAAACATCGGTCCAGTCTTTCACTTGTAACTTCCAAACTTTTATGACCATAACTACAAGTTAATTACAGACATTTCAATGCCAAGTTCACTCAGTCAAATTTTCACATGACATTTACTAATAAAGTGTAACTAGCTTCTCTACTTTACTATCCTTTTTATTTTTCAATGCGACCGACGAGTTCAATGAAATCTCACGTGTCAAAGGAACGAACGAGAGGCGGCTCACCTTAGTCGCGTCCTTCATGATTCTCATAGCACATCCCTTATGGACTCTTTAGGTATTTGCGTGCAGAACCAATATTTTTGTCACATCGTTGATATGCTGAGAGAGACGACAGCATGGTTCCAATTTAGTACTGTACTAAGACAGCTGCTTGCACCCAGTTTCTTAAAGGGAACCACTGTATGATCTCAAAAGATGTTCCTTGGACAAAGTGATACAAGGAGCTACTACGTATTCCAAGTTAGAACGTGTAAGACCCCAAATACTATATAGTTAAATTTTTTAATTTTTGAGTTACTTTTGTAATTTTAATAATATTTTGGAATAGTTTTGAATAAGTAACATAACTTTAGAGATTTTTTGAGTTATTTACCAAGTTTAGAGAAATAAAAAGACTGATTAGGTTGTGTTTTACCGATAAATTGAGTTTGGCCCTTTCAAAGAGAGGAGAAGAAAGAGAAAATTAGGGCTTGAGGATTTTAACATTCTACTCACAATTGGTAAGTGATCGATTCTAAACCTTAATCAAAATACAATTGATTTGAAGATTTTAATCTTAGTGGTTGATTTTATTAATTAGGTTTGATACTTTCAGAAGGTTACGCAACTTTGCGAATCTTATAGCGTGAATTGAGATAAGAATTTCATGTATACACTTACCTCGTATTATTGGTATATCCTTTGATCAGTTGCGTTATTCCGATTTTTGGTTTCATCGATAAATTGATATTTCGTCAGGAAATATCATTAATTGTTTTGATAACGTCGATTTGTCTCATCATTTTAGACTGTCATAAAATGTTCTTGCCTCGTTTATTGTGCCTATTCACGGTCTCACGCCGACGATGGTCAGTCTGCTTTTCTTCTTATCTGTTCAGTTTCCTCTGTACATTATCGTCTGCCTTTAACACAAACCAATCATTGCCGGTCAATGATGACTTCAAGAATTTTCATGTTCTTTGAGGGAAGTTGCCGTGAAGCGGCAAAAATTGATTTGCCACGTGTCAAGTTTCTAGCGATTGACAAAGTTTGTGAATTTTTTGGTCCATATTTCGTTATTTGAAATTTCTGGAACCGTACGTGCTTGGATTCAAGCGATTCCACTTTCCTTAAACTCGTCTCTTCGTCCTCTTCGATCTCTTCGATTCGAGTCTAATATCGAATAGTTTCTGAAATTGTTAAGTCGTCCTTATTGAAATGCAAGTTTTGATACTTTTGCGGTTAATATTTCCGTGAGATATTTTGATATCCGTTTTGACCTCTTTGAATTGAACTAATATTTTAGAATCTTCACGTGCTTAGGTTAACGTGATGACATGACATGATATGGTAATTGCTACCGGTATGCAAACTTTGAACTTAGAACCTCCACGTGCTTAGGTTAACGTGCTTTACAGTTGCGTGTTACGTGATTGTATTGTTTTGATTATTAGTTCAATTATTTGATTATGACCCTTTGACTTTGATTCGACCTTTGATGGGTTAATATCCCGTAACGAGATTTGTCGTGCCAATATTAACTATCGTCTTTGCACTTTATTTTCATATGTTTCGTTTTGACTCAGCTACATATTATTGGATACCTGCGTTGTACTCTGTGGGTGTGTGCGTGTGATATTTACTGGGCTTTGTGCTCAACCCCCTTTCTCCTCCCATTTCAGGTAATTAAGCTGAGACATCAGTAGAGGAGTTATCTATAAGCATGAGTCAGAGTTGTTCTTTGATTGTAGACTCTTTTTAGTGACTTGAAAATGAGAACTTGTAATAGTTTGATTTAGTAGCTTTTGGTAACCCCAATGTTTGGGAAGTGACTATTTTCGCTACATTTATTAGACTTTGATGATAAATACAAATGCTTTTGATTTGGGATACATTTAGAGCTCTGATTATCATTTTGAGGTTATCTTCTTGGTAAAATTCTTTGGGTATTATATTTCTGGTAAGCAGGAATATTTTGATATAGTATGTGTAGATCCGCCTCCGGATTGGGGGGCGTGACAGAATAGGCTTGGTGAAACAATAGGTAAAGGTGAAAAAGAACTTGATGACGCGCATATGAGCTGCTCGACCATGTTTGAGGATGGTCGGCTGAAGTCAGACACATGCATGCAGGCTCACAGACCTAGAGATGTAAGTGAACCGAATTTTTCGTGAACAATCTCGTGATTCGTTTAATAAAAACTCGTTCGGGATCGTTTTTTAAACAAGCGAACTTAACTTAAACAAGAAAAAAATTGAGCTTGTTCAAAAATATTGAGCTCTAATAAACGAGTTGAACAATGAACAACTAAAACCGTTAATGAACAAACTTGTGAATAACTCTTATTATAAGCACAAGGGCTTTTGATTTGTAAAATTGGATTAACTATATATATATATATATATATATATATATATATATATATATATATATGGTTCTCTTTTTATGAGCCCAGCCGAACCTTACTCACGGTTGCATAAATTTAATGAACACGAATTCGAGCATGGATTTGGAGTTGGTGACGAACTCGAACTGAGCTCGAACACTTTCAACATAAATGAACTAGAGCTCGAACATCTGCTAAACGAATCAAGTATTTGTTCATCTGTAGTCGTACACGGATCCATATAAACCCGAATGGAGTATTTCACGAGTCGCACTTAAGTCGAATGTGTCCTCTCTAGAATGTTATGAAGAGGACATTTCACACCTTGTTACACAGCTCGTGCCATTGAGACAAGATTCCTCTACTACAAGGGGGAGGGGGAGGGGGAGGGGGGGGGGAATTACATCTTTTGTTCTAGTCGCAGAGGATTGTCATTGTCATTACAAATTTTAAAATTATCACCTCAACAATTAACAATTAAATATTCAATCGTCAAAGCTGTTACAACAAAAACGAAATAGAGCATAGAATTTCGATTTATGCATGTGCAGTATGTACAACAACGCAATAATCATATTTTACCGTCAACAACAATATATCGTCTTTTATCATCAAAACTGTTATAGCAAAGGACGATAGGTACAGTTAAATCCGATGCGATCTTATGTGTAATTGTACCATCGATACAATACATTCATCCGTGCCTTTGTGCACAGTCATACCCACTACGATCACTGATTGCAATCACTTACTATAATCTTCTCCTCAGCATCTAATGAGTGTCAGGATCCATCATTCAAGGGTAATACCCCGTGTATCCATCGTAAAATGGCTCTTTCCTCGAAGCTTACATGTGATGGGTGCCGGGAATTTCGCACCCCCAACCCCCCCTCCCCACACGCCCCCATGTATATATATATATGTGTACCCTTCGCGACTGTGATTCTTGACACGCACTCTCATCACTCTTTCTCACACTCACACATCCCATTATTCCTTTCCTTTACATCCCCGCAAAACCATCACCTTTCTCTTCCCACTTCTTACCCTTCTCCACATATCCCTCCTCTCTAGATTCAATCTCCCAAATCCAAAACCCAGTTACCCAATTCACCATTTTGTTTAAAGATTCGATATTTAGCTTCGGTTTTCTTGGAGAAACTAGGGTTTTGTGTCTGGGATTAGTATAGCCTCAGTTTCTTGGGATTTTTGGGGGTACGGATTTGAGGGTTTACGCTATCGAGTGAAGGCATGGAGAAATACGAGCTTGTGAAGGACATAGGAGCCGGTAATTTCGGCGTGGCGAGGCTGATGAGGAACAAGGAGACCAAAGAGCTTGTTGCCATGAAATACATTGAAAGGGGGCACAAGGTTAGTTCGGTTCCAGATACGGCATCGTTCAATCAGTCTATGTATATCCAATTCTCATGAAATCTTCTTTTGGTGTTTATCTTTTTTGTTATTTATGGATGTGTAGTGTTTATTGAGGAGCCTTAAATTGTTGAGTTATCCTGTTAATTAAGTTTGCTAATCCATGGTCCTGTTTGTTCAACGGAAAACTGCTCGGAAAAGCATTTGTTGGAGATTATTTTTCCTCATAATAATAATCAGTTAAATGTTTGGCAGAGAATAAAAAACTTTATTTTCAGGAAAAAAAGAAATGTTCAGAACTATATGTGGCGGTGTGTGTATGTGGGTCGGTGGTTGGGGTGGGGAAATTTGGATCGAGGTCTCCATGACTGTGGAGATCCGGCAAGTTAGAGGTTTCGGGAGAAATCTCTTTTCTTCCCTCTCCTCTGTGTTAGAGTTTTGCACGGAAACATAGTTGCTCTGGATCTGGTTTTGTGCTTTGCGGATTTTTCAGAGCTGCCACAGCCCAGTAAAAGAGAGACCTCCCAGAGTGGGAAGAGGAGGGGTTTTTTTTTTTTTTGGGGGGAGGGATGACTTGTCGTAAGTTGTTTTCTGTGTATTTGTCATTCACTTCTTTTTTTGACTGAACCATTTTTCGTTGGCTAATTTCACGGGCGCGCCACCAGAAAATTAAGAAAACCTTTCGGGAAAAATGCTTTATGTGAAACAAACAGGTAGTATGCGTTTCTCTGTATTGTTTGCAGTTCTAGACAACATTGATATATCTCCTTCCGTGTTATAATGTTTCTCCATTTATGGATCTTTTGTTCATATGTATATGCGTATTAATAAGGCTATCTGTTGAATTATTCTTTGGTCAATTAGTTATGCCAACCCCCCCCCCCCCCCCCAAAAAAAAAAAAAAACCAAGTGTTTTTCTGTCCTAATTTAAACAGGTAGTCTGATACCTTTTTATATTTCAGATTGATGAGAATGTAGCGCGAGAGATCATCAATCATAAATTACTTCGACATCCAAACATAATTCGCTTTAAGGAGGCAAGTAAATTTTCATCCTTTACATTTGTGGGTTTTGTTGGGTTTTAGGTGAAAAGATGTGAACTCTAGTTTTGCTGACTTTAACGTTGGGGTTGGATGTACAGGTTGTACTGACTCCAACACATCTTGCTATTGTCATGGAGTATGCTGCCGGCGGGGAGCTCTTTGAACGAATCTGCACTGCTGGTAGATTCAGCGAAGACGAGGTTTGTGACTTCACTGACTTGTTCTGAATCTTGATGCCCTTTTGTTTGATTATGAAAATTTTGGCATTTCCCTTTTGCTGATTGATGTTATAAAATTACAGTCGAGATACTTCTTCCAGCAGCTCATCTCTGGAGTCAACTACTGCCATTCCATGGTAAAATAAATGTAGCAAATAATATACAAATATGTGATAAAGTTACTTTCTTGCCGTATAGTAGATGGATTTGTCTCTCGAGATCTCACAGGACACATGAATCTATGTTGTGTTCTTATCGTTACCATAATTTGTTAATGTCTTGGATTTGCTGCTTACTCTTATCATTTTCCATGCTTGCACAGCAAATTTGTCATAGAGATTTGAAGCTGGAGAATACGCTTTTGGATGGGAGCGCTGCCCCACGCTTGAAAATCTGTGATTTCGGTTACTCAAAGGTCAGATTTTAATTTCGAAGCCATATCATCAATATTACTGAAATACATGTGTTTATTTTATGTGTTTATCTTTCTTTACACTTTACAGTCCTCTCTGCTGCATTCAAGACCCAAATCAACTGTAGGAACCCCAGCATACATTGCTCCAGAGGTTCTTTCTAGAAGAGAATATGATGGCAAGGTAAGAATTTCATTGGACCATTATGTTCATGGCTGTGATAAGTGAACATTAGGAATTGATATTGCGTATAACAACATTAACAATGTGAAGACAAACTAAATGATCACTAAGTTTAGATCCCAGAATGCGTCCATTAGTAGGGTTCTCTGCTCATTCTGTATTCCCTTTTGACGATCAGGTGACATATCTGATCTGGTGTTGATATGCTAAGCATTGAAAGCCTATCAAATTTATATTTTGTTTTTTCCATGATAAGATTGATACTTGACTTTATTCACTCTTTGTACATTTATATATTGCTTTTTCCAGACTTAATATAAAGAAGTGTCGCTTCCACCGCTTAAATGCACATGCTTGGTCATATGATCTACATGCACTGGACGCTATTAACGAAATTTGTCACATTTGTTTCTTGTGGCTGTGGGTTTATTTTGTTAATGAACAGACAGATAACTGTTAAGAAAGTGCACATGATGAAAAAGTCAAATTTTCAACTAGCCTAGGATTATATTTGATATATGTGCTCTGTTGAACTCCTTCCTGCTTTACTCTTTTTCCCGAAGAAGAGGACCTGAGTAATATGAGTTGTGTTTGCTCAGTTGGCTGATGTATGGTCGTGTGGAGTGACTCTTTATGTTATGCTGGTGGGAGCATACCCTTTTGAAGACCAGGAGGACCCAAAGAATTTCAGGAAGACAATTCAAGTGCGGTTTCTTCTTTTTGGTTTTCTCAGATACTGAATCACCTAAATGCTACTGTCCTTAATTTCCTTTTCACTTCCTCCAGCGAATAATGGCTGTCCAGTACAAGATCCCGGATTATGTTCACATATCCCAAGAGTGTAGGCACCTCCTCTCTCGCATATTTGTTACGAATCCATCCAGGGTAAGTCAAGCAATCTCCATCTTATTTTCCGTCCCTTTTTCTGGTTTCACATGTTGCTTGATTTTGTAATAATTTAGAGAGAGAACCGATGATCCCATGCACAGTAATATCAAAGATAGTATGTCAAAAAAGTCCATTCACCTGAAATTTATGGTACAGAACCTACCTTCCAGAGAGACTGGTATTTCAGCTCTACTCCAATGTGTTGTTTTCATTATGCTACGTTTCATACCATGCTCATTATGTTTTATGCAGAGAATCACGATCAAAGAAATCAAGAGTCATCCTTGGTTTTTGAAAAATTTGCCGAAGGAGTTGACAGAAACATCTCAAGCCATTTTCTATAGGAAGGAAAACCCAAGCTTCTCGCTGCAGAGCTCAGAAGAAATCATGAAAATCGTCGAAGAAGCCAGGGCCCCCCCTCCGGTTTCCCGTTCCATTGGAGGCTTCGGGTGGGGAGGGGAAGAAGATGATGATAGGGAAGAGGAAGAAGAGGCTGAAGAGGAGGATGATGGCGAAGATGAGTATGACAAGGCAGTGAAGACGGTGCATGCAAGTGGAGAAGTTCGCCTCTCATGATTGTTAATCATCCCTTTCTACTCAGAGTGGACATAGTCTTTGGTTTCCGAATTCATCAGTTTCAGAATGTTTAAATGGTTTGTAAAGGTCAGTTTATTACTCCGGCTCATGTGTTATTAATAAAGACTGTAAATTACTAGTGTGGTGGTCAATAGGTCGTGAATTCTAATCTCTAGGTTTAAGCTGCTGAGGCGAACCTTTTTCTTCCTTTGATGATGAGGTGAACTTGAAAGCCTAGTATTTGGAGTACAGGATTAAGAATGAGGTCATTTGTTTCTTGTTGATCATGTCAATAACATAGTAGTTTGGTTGGTTTGTATTTATAACTATATATATATGCTTTGTATATGGTTAGCCAGTCTTATCCTATTGCCCATTTTGGATGACATAAATGTATCGAATCTGGTGATACAGTGTGTGTGTCACCATGGTTGTGATGGTGGGGTTTGCGTTCTCTCTATTATTTCCCACCCCTTGTCTCTTCTTGCTGGCAATACATGGAAAGTTGGAGGCTTTTCTTCCATGTAGTGGGGCGTCACGCTTCAACTTGGTCATCAGGATGATGATGAAGAATGGCATTAGAATACAAGTACACACCCCCTATCTGAGAAGATCTAAGGACCTTGGGCACCATATCATATGGATGGGGTCATGAGACTGCAGAAAAACAAGGTGTCTCTGGCCACAGGTTTAACTGCCTCTGGTGGTGCCGCTGGCACAGGCCTCTCCTCTAGGTTTAAGTGGAGACCGTCTGTTAATTCGTCCTTTCTCTCTCCACTGTTCAGCGTCTCCTCCACATAAACCTGTTTGCCGTCCCTCTGCAAATCCTCTTCCTCCATCTCCTTTTGATCCCGTACTCCGCACCTTTTGTTTTTCCAATCTGGGCAACCCATTTCTGCCTCCATCTGCCACCACCCAACTCCACCCTCCGATCTACACCACCACCCACAGATCGGCAGCCCAGCACCCACAAAATTACTCCCTCCCACTCGCTATCCTCAGATCTGAAAGGTTTTTTCAGATCTGTCGCGGCCACCGGACCTCCAGTCCGGTTGGTTTCGGTTGAGATCTCCGATGCGGGTCCGACACAGTGGGATTGTGGTTCGAAGTGGACGGATTTAGCTAAGCGGGATGATGTTCTTTCCTTTCGAGCTGCGGATCTTTCAGATCTGGCTTTGGGATCCCTCTCCATCTCTGTTGGATCCAATGAAAACCACAGCAGTAATATAAACTGCCATTTTATGCTGTCCTTGGAACTGATGCCCTGTTGCATCTTCTCCACCATGTTACCATTTGATTGGATTTTTAAAATCTAACAATGGTAATACTTATGTTTACTGCTTTCCTAAAGTCGTGTTGTTCATGCATGTGCTTTCTTAGCTGTACTTTGTTATACTTTTCAGAGCCAAACGTTTTAAGTTGTAAATTATCGTCTTAGTAATAAAATTTCTGTTTTGACAAAAAAAAAAGTGAAAGTGTTATGAGTACCTTTATGAAGCAAAAAGAAAAAAAATAATAAAATCTACAAAGATAAAGAAGAAAGAATGCACAGTTGATCAAGAAGGAAGGAAGCCATAAGCTTTCGTCAATCAAGCCTACTTGATCAGAAGACAAACCTTAATTCCTTTCACTCTGTTCTCCATCTTCACACAAACCAGACAGAAAGAAATGAAAATTTACAAAATGGACACCAAACGATTCAACTTACAGTCTCCCGGGGACCTTCTCGGAGACCCTTTTGGGCATGGGGGCACCACCACCATTGGCAGCCTCAACATCTCACAAAACCCACAGAGCCTTAGCCTTATCATCCTTAAATATCCGTAAAACTAGCATCCCTCTCTCTTGTATACCTCTCCCCATTAATAACCTCCACATGGCCATCACCACGCATCCTCAATGAAAACTTGAAAAACAGATACATAACCATGTACTCTGTTGTCGTGGCGGTGTCGTGGTTTCACAGCACTAGGTGTCATGGTGGTAGCGTGATGATAGAGAAAGTGATGGTGGATTTATTGGAACTCAACACATCGTGTCGTTGTCAATGATAATTTCACTTGAAACAACGTACTCTGTTGCCTTTTCCGAGTCGTACATTGGGTCGGCAGCGCAACGTCGGTGGCTGGACGGTCCCTGCACTGTAATTGGAAGCGCCCCCTCATTGTGGTTGTTTGTGGTAGTGTTCAAGATCGGAGGTTACAGTTGTAGGCGGTACTGGTTTTCCGGCTGAACTGGGGAGTGAAGAAAGAGCTGGAGCCGTGGAGGCGGCAGCTGAGCCATGTTGAAGGACATGAAGGTGATGCCGCTAGGGTTTGATGAGCGGTAGGATGACGGTGGGTTTTGTGATGACATTACAGGGTGGTACACATGTAGCTTCATATCAACAATTTAGAAGTCAACAACGATTAGCAAAGCATTTAGATACAAAGTCTTTGTAATGACTGAAGTAATCGCGTCAACAAGATATTAAGCAAGCCTTAGATCCATTGTTCTCTTTTACTTGACCCTTGATGCCGCCTCCATTAACACTGCATGCAACTTCTTTGTTTCAGTCAGTACACACTCCTGATCAAACAGAGCCGACACCACAGCAACGCCTTTCAGATTGGGGACACCTGTTTCCATTACAGACTGCGCATTTGAAAGACCGATACCACCTATAGCAACCACTGGTAACTTGGAAGCCAAACTTACAGTTTTTAGCCCGTCTATGCCAATAGTTCGATTGTTTGCTTTTGTATTGGTTGGATATACACCGCCAGAACCTATGTAATCAGCACCATCAATCCATGCTTGCTGTGCTTGCTGCGGTGTCTTGCACGACACACCAATGATCTTTTCAGGCCCAAGAAGAGAACGGACGACGTTGGTCGGCATGTCGGACTGACCAACATGCACTCCATCAGCATCACAAGCAAGGGCAACGTCGACCCTGTCATTTATAAGCAGTGGGACACCCTTGGAACGGCAAATTTCCAGACAAGCTTTGGCTGCTTCAAGAAAGTCTCTTGTTTCTGCATCCTTTTCCCTGCAGATGTGAGAGCAAAATAGTCAGTAGTAGAATCTTCAGTAGCATGTGGACAATTGTATGACGATATTCAGAACAGGTTTATAATATATTCATATCTCATTTCTTTTCTCAATAATGCAATAATGTCCCCCACACATTTACAACGAATCATAATGAAATAGCCTGGAGCAGATATGAGTGCTAAATAGTAGTACGCAATTTAGTCCATATATGCAGAAGGAACTATCTTTGCCCAGAACAAGCACAATGCACTAAGGATGTGGACTTCCTTCATTGTCATTTTCGTTCTTGTGCAGGCAAACTGATCAGCATATCTATAGAATGGTTGATGAAAAAACTGTTCCTTGTATACATTCGTGCATGCAAGTCCATGTAATACCAAATTCGACAAAACTGTTCCCTGTAGTCCCACTTTTCATTGCAAAATGGTCCTAAACCTAACTTCTGTTTAGAAAGCCACTGTTAGCTAGTCACATGCAAGACAAGTTCTTTGACCAAAACAGAGAGTAACTTTGTAACTTTCCCGCTGTTAAAGAAAAGAGAAAAATAAATTAGCACCAATAAGAAAATAATTTTTTTTTTGGAGAAGTTATCTTCTTTCTTCTCCTCACCATTACAACCGTTAATTTTGCAGACGAACACACCCCACTTACCTCTGTCTCGCCATTGCGACCCAGCCACCCACCCTATTCTCTTTCTTCTTTCTTTCTCTCAATCATCGCCATCGCCTTTGCCACCAAATAAGGGCCACCAGCAGCCTTTGCCACCAACATCACTTTCCCAGCTAAGGACCACTTCACCCGTGTTCACCACAGCATCACAGTTTCATCACCAGCCACTCAATTTACTATATCCAATCCCACTGCCAACCACCACAACCACAACTGACCCATAAATCAAACCGGAACCCTTAATTATAAATCACATCTTATACTTGTTCCTTGAGCTGATAAACACAGTGAAACTTAAAGTTGTAATATGGAAATTTATCTCCCAGAATTCATGTGAATAACGACGAAAACCCCCAATTTTTTCATGCCCGCTATAAACTAGAGCTTCACGAACAACACTGGAATTTCAAGTTCCATATCTCTTAATTCAATGCTCGATTCCTTGGTTTAGCATTTGATTGTCGGCAAAGTTTGTGCTTTAACGATCTGATGGCAGAAGGTGACAACAGCCATGGCTGGGTGTGCTATGTTAAGTGGCTAGTGGCTACCATCAAGGTGGTGGTTTAATCTTGGTTGTTTACGGTTTGATGGTGGTGCAGCTCACTTGGTACTTTGCTGTGGCTTGATGGGATGGCCACGATGTGAAAGGTGGCGTGGGGGATGTAATGCTAGTGTACAGGCAGTAAAGAAGAGAAAAATTGGTACTGGATTGTACTCTTTTGCCTTTGTAAAAAGAGCATTTGAGTAGCACATGATCACTTAACGACCGAAAGTGAAACGGACGTTGCGTCTTGGAGCAGTTTGCAATAGTTATGCATATTACGGGAACAGTTTTGTCGAATCTGGTATGACATGGACCGACTCGCAAAATACATGAATAGTACAGGCAAAGGAAGGCTGGAATGCCAACAGACGTGGGCGACTGTTTACCAAAAACAGAGGTCTCCACAAAACAAATAACAGAAGTTTTCCTGAACTTCAAACACTTGCAGTGTTAACAGAACTCGTGTGAAAGTGTTAAACTGGCTGATAATCTCCTTGGGATCTCTCAGCAACGGGGCCATAACATCAAACCCTTTCTTTAGATTGCCTCTTAACGTTTTTCCCTTATCAGGGTGGGAAAGGGATATATTTATACTTCAGATGTTGGGCTATATATAATCACGAAAGGTCCCAGCTTTCTGGACAATTTTTTCCTACACATGATTTTGTAGAAACAGGAGATAAATCTACATACTTTGTGAACCCAGGATCATGATATTAACTTCGTTTAAATTCTGCATTTACTACAAGACTTTCTTTGGCTCAAGGACTCTGGCTCAAGTTACTTTCTATCGTCCCTGTAAACTGTCAATAACTGTTTACAGCGACAATAACTGCTTTGTAGTGGAATGATCTGATGAAACACATAATGCAGATAACAAGGTCTTTACACTGAATCTATAATCTCTCCGCCATGTACTATATACAAGCACAAAAAAAAAAGGATTTTGTGAAACAATAAAAGGGAGAGGTGTTCTCTAATTATGCAGACCGTGTACTATGTGGAGATTCTTATCAACCCTTACCAAGAATAATTTTGGGTACCCCAAAACTTAAAAAAAATGCAGGTGTCTAAAACTGTGAAACTATTCTGACAGTAAGAAATCATAGAAATCAGCTGTCTAAAACTATGTAGTTATTAAAATGGTACATATGACAAGGAAAAGAATAAGAAGGTACTGACCTCAACTGGACGATGGTGGCACCTCCCTCTAGGGCAGCTTTTACTGCATCCGTGATGGAACGACCCCACTTTTTATTCATCCCCGAATCAGTGACAGCATACAAGAAAAGATCACCTGAATCAAATGCCCGTTGCACATACGCATTGTGAACATTCCTCTTAAGCTTAGATAGGTGATCAAAAGGACCTTGAAGCCCAGATCCGATAACAATGTCCTTGCTATAATCCAATGCAGTTTCAATGTAGCGCTTTGCAACCTGCCAAGAGTTGAATGAGAACAGATTTAAGAAAAGATACCCCAGCTGGGAGGAAACCCAAAAAAAAAAGCAGGAATTTGTGGGGGTAGGGAAGTGGCAGCAACATGGTTAAGAAGACATACTTGTAAGCCTAGTAAAAGTAATGTACCTATCAAGAGATTTTCTTTTCTTCTTTGGTTATATGTGTACCAAAACTCAGATTTAAGGACAAGTATACTTGGAGAAACTCATAACGCAAACAACACCACCTTAAAAAGATAAAATTGCAAATATGTAGTATTGTTGCCTCTTTTCTCCAACATACAAAAGAAAATTTAGAGTTACGTCTTCTACTTTATGAAAAACTCAACTGTATGTATAAGTACATGCATATACATACAAATATGTGAGAGGCATAATATGTATGCGTAGAGAGAGGGGGTGCATGCATGCATATTTTCCTGTGTTTAGTCCTTGATTTTACCTAATCAAGGGCCATATCATGTACTACACTATAAAATGATATATCCCGTGATCATGCTCAAAATTCTCCTTTCTTATAGTGCGTTATTTTCCTTGTTTCTCTCCAATACCTTCAAACTAAGATGACTCTGCTATCGATGGTTGTCCACCAGGTACACAAAACATCTCAAAGTACCATCTCTCCATTATACTGTCAAATTTGCTGGTCACTTGGTTATCTCTTTATCGTCACTCTAGGTAAACCAACTCAGGATATGCAAACAATATTTTTCATAGATCACATACCCTAACTATGAAAAGTTATATGAATCCTAGCTGATTTACCTTAACAGCTGATAACATTGGATGACCTTTTGCTAGCTCAGCAGCTATACACGATGCCAAAGTGCAACCAGTTCCATGAGTATTCCGAGTTTTCACACGTGACGACCGCAGCTCATAGAAATCCTGACCTACAAGATCAAATTAGGAAACCTAGTAAGCAGTAAACACCACATATCCAGTCGTATTGACTCATCCTCCCCCACCCCCAACGCCCACTAATGTACGGAGAAGCAAAAATATTCCTTGGTCATTGCCAGTCAAGACTGCAAGGAATCTACTTAACGTACCATCAAAGAATATATCAACGGCATCCGAGGAAGCAGGCAGGTCACCACCCTTTACAAGGACATTTCTGAAATAAAATCAGCATTTTATTTAGGTTTTGTAAGTTAAAAAAAGCAAGCCCTTATGTATGGATGGTGTACACAAGAAGCTGGCTAGACAAAACAACATACGAACTTATAAAATCCCAGGCAAGATGTCCCTCTTATATTAATTGGCTTGGAAAACCGCAACTTGTCTCGTTGAAAATTCCCTTCAGCTCCCCAGCTGTTAATGAATTTCTTTAATACTTGAAAAAAAAGAAACTTCCTTCACAACTCAATAATGGAGACTAAGTTGCGTACTCTTATACTTGATTAAGAATGGAGCGTTTCGTGATTGAATATTATGCTACAAAAACAATTATAACTTAACCAAAGTTAAGTATAAAAAGAAAATTGCTCCACTTGATGCAAAAGTTCCGCTCAGACTATTGAGATGAATAATTAGACAAAAGTGGTAAAAAAAGCCTAATTACAAGTCTCAAGCAGAGTTTGATATTAACCCCTGAAGTGTTGACTATTGAGTAAAATCTAAATATCAGACTGAAACTACGCTGACATGGAAGAGTCATGCTCGAATCAAATTTACACACGCACAACATTTTTCAGTCGGGTAAAACTTATTCCTAAAAATCTCAAGGGATCCAACAGGGTGCCAGCATCTCGTATTCCATGCTTATCATCGCAGTGTAGACTAAAGTTGTAATAAATTATCAAAATAGCAGCATAACATAAGAGATTTTTGCTCGTAATACAAGAGATTCAAAGAACTAAAGAGCACTGTTCTTCCAAGCACTAACCGTGGGCCCATATCATGTATAGATTTTGCAGCAGAACGCATGTTGGCAACTGTTTCCAATTGCACACCACCAAGTAAAACAGATGCCTCTCTTAGATTAGGGGTTACTATGTCCGCCATGGGAAGGAGCTCCTCCCTGTAGACAAGGCAAATAGAAAACCCATGATTCACGGACTATCCAGCACTCTCTCGCAAAGGGGCACTACCGCTTATGAATAAAAACATTCTGGAAAGCTACTCGGAATATACGAAAATAAATCAAAAAAAATTGAAAAACATGGAAAGGGATACCTCACAGCCACGCCCCTTCCAACTTAGCGTGTCGAATATAATTTACTAAATAATCACAATAAAAAAGTAGCATGAGCCTTCTATTGACGATTCTCAACAAAGTGGTCCTCAGTGGCAGTGATAATGTCTTTATCAAACTTCCTACAAGCAACACAGGCTTAGGCTGTAACTGAGGAGGGATTGGAATGCTCTGCTGCTTGACAGCAGGTGTTACGCTTTTAGTTGTTGATTACTTTTCCATCTGGTGTGTGTATGTGTAGGAAGTCAGAGCTGGGTTCCTCATTATGACACTATTCTAGAAGTCAATGAGTGAACGCACTCCTATCTCATACCCATAAGCCCAAAGCACGTGAGGGTATGAGCATGTCGGGAGTGAGCGAATGACTCGTGTGTGTGTGGTTTGGGGTGGGGGGGGGGGGGGGGATAACTAGGACGTCCTAGCATAAGATGATGAAGCTAACTCTTTCAGATTAAAACAATTTCTAACAGTGCCATTCTTTTAGCCGTTGGTGTATGAATTATGCAAAAACAAATCGCATGAGAATGGAAAAGGCGCTTCATTTCACCAATTCTCTGGCAACAGTCCTCCATATAGGTTGATGGAGCAGCCGGGCAATAAAACTGTGGGGTGTTAAATTGCTAAAGGGAGTGAAACCAAAAAATGAAAAAAAAAAAGGAAAAAAGAAAAATACTAAAGCACCATCCCAACAGAGAGGACTCAATATCAAAAGAGTGCGTGCATGCTTGGGGTGGGGTTGGGGGGCTCCATCACCTTTCGGTGAACAACTTTTGGAACCCAACCGTACAGCTAGAGTGTTTTTCCTGCCTTCCGCATGCAAGTGCCAGAAAGACCACGCTACCTAATTCTGATCCAGGCATTGACAAGACAGCCCACACTTCGGTAAGACATATATCGACTCCAAAGCTATATGGCCTTTCAAGTGCTAAATATAATTTCAATTGAGCACTTGGCACGTCAACTCTTATTCCGTCCATAAAGCAGTTGGAAACTTAAAGCCCTGAACAATTTGAAGCACTGACCTGCACGTAGATGCTTTCAACCAATATGGTCACTGAGTACATACCAATTTTTTAAGTGAGACCAGCTCTATGTAAAGTTTCTCCATGTTCTAAGCTATTACGAAAAGAGAAAAGCACAGATGCCCTAAACTATGTAATAAACAACTCTACTATCACTTATGCCCCGCCATATATCTCCACATTCTACTATTAACAATATAACAGAGGTGCCAATCAGCACAAGTGCGATTCTGAGCTGCACTCCATGTTCATGCTAAAATTTTGGAAACTGTCCAGCAATGCTGGCTAATACTCTCATCCAAAGGCATAGCAGTAATATAAGCTCAATAACATGTATATGAGTATATGAAAATCATATACCCATCAATAAAATACATACATAGGATAGTTTAGACTTGCACGATGTGAAGGGTATTAGCTAACAGTCAGCTACTCTTCAGAGTTTTAACTTGGTCTTCCAACATTGACCACATTTAGGCATAGAAGAATTCCTAGCACAAGTCTCCTGAAATGCAAACTGTGTACTCTACACTGGTGGAATGCATAGAGACTACCATTAGCTAGTGAGTTCATGTAACAGTTAGCAAAACAAGTTAAGCATTATAGCATCAAAGGCATGGTAGTCATCAGCATCTACTTAAATACACATATGGTAAGACTCTCTTACCGGAATGTAGCAAGAATTGAAGGACCAGCAAGCACATCCCCACTAGTAGATACCATCACAGGATCAACCACTAAAGCTGCCTTCAAAGGTGCAGCTTAAGTCAACTCAAAAGCCACAAAAACTTTATGCATAAAAAGCCGTTCCACTGCATACCTCGAACAGGAAACTCCTTAAGACTATGAAGAAGGATCTTGACTATGCCAGTTGAAGGAAGCATGCCTGTTTTCACCTAAGGCCGTATCAGTATTACATGATAATCCAAATTTCAGCAGTATGCTCTAGATAGTAAGTTAAACGAGGAACCCATTCAACAATTAATAGGGGAAACCAGAAAGGTAGCCAAATCGATCTAGAGATTGCAACTTCACAAGTAATCAATCAAACGTGGCTAGATGTATTGTATCTCATAAAGTTTCTACCTTTTAATTACATTAAAGGAATGTCAAGGAAGTTAAATAATAGGTTCATGCTTGAGCCTAAACGAGGCCACGGCCTTGACACATCTACCCAAGTTTGGTTACGTAGAGTCCCATTGGATGTGTCTGATGCAGCCTTATGTTAAGCAGTATCATGCGATTCCTGGATTTTATTTTTCTCTTAAGCTGATTCTTCTTCTTCTTTTTCTTGTCCTAGTTGTTTGTTGTCATGGTTTACTCTCCGAAGACACAAAGCAGTCCAATAAGTCAAGCTCTGATCAACCATGATCCTCTCTTTTCCTTTTAGGTTTCAGTTCATTACTCAAAAATGCTGTGATCAGGCTTCAATTTGATTTTGATACCCAAAAACCCATATGGGCTATGACATATTCATTCGCGATCAAAGTGCATTTGATAGCATCAAGACAAACATAACAATTAGCAACTATACACCCAAATCACTGAGTGTGTAACCATCATCAGTAGTGTCAACTCACAACATCAGCGCGCATATCGGATAGCACGGACTTCAACTGCTCCGCAACAAAGTCCTCAGGCACAACTTCCACGCCCTAACAACGATACAAAAAAAATTGGCATAAAGGAAGCTACATGACATGGGAACCTTGATATGCAGAACTTGATATGATAACGTGGACAGCAAATCTAAGGCAGGGGCTGCCAAATGACGTTGTTGGGACAAGTTGATACTTGTCATGACATGACACAAATAACATTAGTTAATGGTCTACTGAAATGACAAAAATAAGATGGACAATATAATCCAAACTACATCATGCCTGAACTCCGATTGTGTTCTGAGCGGTAACAGCAGTTATCACGGTAGAGCAGTACACCCCACGCGCGGCACAGGTCTTTAGGTCGGCCTGAATCCCGGCGCCAGCTCCTGAGTCGGAGCCGGCAACGGTCAGCACATGAGGAACTCTTAGCTCAGAGCCATCACTTGTCACTGCAGAAGCCTTATCTTCCTGCATTGCCCTGAGGTTCAAAACCCTAGTTTGGTATAATCCCTTAACCAATCCTTCCGTTGATTGTAATGGCAACCAATTCTTGGAGTACTTCGCATCAAATTTCAGAGTCTACACATCAAAAGACATTAAATTAAAGAAAAGAACGTCAATTCCGACGCCCTAGTATGCTTAATTCCAAACCTGAATGATTGATGTTCGGCTGAACTATATTAGGTCAATTTTCGTTGATTGGACGACGCTATCACAACAGACAAATGGAGTCTTACCTTGGGGTTGAGGAGTGGGAAGGAGGTGGAGAGGAGTTGTGAAGAGCAGTAAACCATGACCATGGAGTGAGTTGGAAGGAAGTCAACCCGGTGGCGGCTCTCTAGTCTGTGACCGCAGCACCAAATGATCGCATCAATTATCCACCTGACCACGTGGACACTCCTCCGGTCGAGATTTTGACTGCTGGATAAGTGTCAAACAAGTTTTTTAGTAACATTCTAAAATAATTAATTAATTAATTAATTAATTTTGTAATTTGTAATATGGTATTTATTTAAATGCGACCATATCAAACTATACGGAGTCGTTTTTTACTTTTTAAAAGCAAGCTGGTACCGTTAATCATTAATAAAAGAATAATACAATATATCACAAAAATCAAATTGTAACTTTGTAAAATTTCGAGAATCAATCCAATTATTATGTCTTAAGTGTCAATATGATATAAAAAAGGGGAGTTTATTGTATTAGGACCCCAACGAAGAAAACCAGATAGCATATTAGGTGTCCAGTGACCCCAAGTGTTGGGATGTACAAAGTTGTATATGCAGTGATAACTTTGCAATTTAACAAAATCAACAAATGTATTTATATAAACATTGTTTGAATGCTAAGCCACTTGTGTTCAAAATTTCATTCAATCTATTGTAACAAGAGTCACAGGTAAAGTCAACAGCGTCGTGTGAGTGAGATTGGGGTTGGGGTTGGGGTTGGGGTTGGGAGGGGAGTCGGGGAGGTGCTTGCGAAAGTAAGGTTGTGTATGATAACGCAATTCAGCACTTAAAACTGAAAATTTTCAATGATTTTCAAATTAAGTGCGTTTGATAACGCACTTTTTCTACCACTTAATGTAATATGTGATAATTTAACACACATTATTTTAAGTCACCCGTAGCTACTAATGACTGAACACGCTCGACATTAGCTCATTAAAATATTTAATCCATGAAGGACTAATTTGCCCTCAGTGCTTCATTATCTGCCTCATCTTCTTCCCAATCTTCTTTGCTGTCTCATTTCCTTCTTCCTCCTGATTGACCGAACATTTATTCTCACCGTATAATTGCATGAATATGATCTGGGCAAAATCACACACAGTAATAGAATCTAAATTTACCCGGAAAAAAGAAAACCCTAGATTTGGATACACAGATCGGAGGAACTGCAGAGGTTGTTCGCTTTTTTATCGGAATTGGCAATTAGGAAGGCGTTTCTATGGTTTTCTGGTGGCGAATAGCAATATCATATTCTAGGCGAACAGAAAGAAAATGGGCTATTGATGCTTATCCTTCGATGGCAGGTTTTGCGGCAATGCGATAAACCGAGATGCCGGGTTTTCTCAGGAAAGTGTTCAAAGGAAGTTGGGTAGCGATGGTGGTTGCCATCACAAGCTATTGAAATTCGAATTTTCTGCCCCTGCATCAGAGATTTCTTATGTGGAATTGCAAGCCATTTTTACTGTGGGGGAAGAGGCTAAAGGAGTGGTAGTGGCAGTTGGTGGAGAGCGAGGAGGACAAGCAGCTTGAACCTTGGCTCTAGCAGGATTTTTTTTCTGAAAAAGGGAGTTAGGGAGCCTATAACCTTGGTTCCGTTACGGTTGATTAAAAATTGTGTCAAGGTTATGAAGATATCATTTCTCCCGACCCCATTTCACTAAAACTAAGAGAAACCATGGAAAGCTTGACTGCAGTTCCTATGAGAAAAAATTCAGGCTGAGGATTGAAGTAATACTTGGCTTCACAGTACCAGTCTAATTACTGTGTGTTTTGGGGGTTACTTATCCAAAATCAAAGCGAAAATATAAAAGTCAAGTTAAGGTAGAGTTCAGCAGTAATGACTTGTTAAACATGTGCTCTTGATAAGTTCATGTTGCACAACCTTTTTATGTTGTAGTTCATGTATGTAATAACGTGACTTTTGAATATCAAAATATTTTTGCTAATTCTTATCGTGTGATTGATTTTATTATTTTGTGTTTCAAAGCTATGCCTGTGATTGTAAGATTAAATTATAGAAAACATAGTAAAAAGGTATTAGTGTCAAATTCAACAGTTTTCAGACTTCAGTTGTTCTACTTATCAAACAGAGTAGAGTGATTCAACGCTTAAATTTAAGACGCGCGCAAAATTTTTTCAGTATTTAGTAGCTTAGAATTTTCAGTTTTACAAATTCAACACTTTAAGTCTTCAGCACTTAAATTTTAATTTTATCAAACACAACCTAAGATTTAGTAAGTTGATGGGGGGGGGGGGGGGGGGGTTGCTTGTCGAATTTGCCTCACTATATGTGTTTGAAATTGGTCAAGATGAATTTTCTACAGATGTCTACACTGTCATTTCGACAAGAGTTTTGGCAAATTATCATGTTAAGAAAAATTTGAAAACATCAGTTTGCTCTTACTAGCTCGTCAATAATTATAGAGAATGACGCTAGTCAGCCATATCAGGTGAAGAAATTGAGTAATATAATATAAACACGATATGTTCTATGCGAAAGCATCCCACCGAAAATCAACTGGTTATACAGAGATCACTGCAATGCTCGTTTATCGAAGTCTTAAATTTTCATTTCTTGATGCGAGATTATATTATCAAAATGCCTATTTACGCACGACCGTGTGTATTTTAATCGAGTAAAATCACGTAGATTTAGGTGATAGAGAAATTTTGAACTTAAATTGTATGTGAGGCTTGAATCAAACCGATTTTGATGACATATGGAATCATGAAACTCAACATCGTCCGGCTGTAAATGGAGAACCTGCAAGGCTTGTATATTCATGTAGCATTTCTTTATTTTCAAGACGGTAAAACATACCTCTTCACGTAAGGTTGTATTTATTTTGAGCGTACTAATCATGCGGATGAATTAAACTGCACGACAACTAATTTTTAATTTGAAAGCATATGTTAATCTGCTCCGATATTGTGTGAGAGCATCAAAATTAAAAAAATAGACTATTTTTTTGTTATACACACCTAGCTTATTTATAGAAGTAGTAACTTTTTATTTATCCTTGATAAATAGTTTCAACTTGTTTTCATCCCGTACGTTGCACACAAGAGTAATAACTATTAAAGTACTAATCAAAAGATCTCGTATTGTATGCCTAATAAGATATTGTACTGTATGCTTAATAACAATAACAAAATTAGTAATGACAAAAAATGATTAAAAAATTACTTTCACCTCTTATATGAGTTTCCTAATAAAATTTGTCATTAAAAACGAACTTGAATAATAATTATCAGCTTTTAGCAACTAATATCAATAACAATGACAATACTAATAATAATCCCGTACGTTGTGGGTTTCATTTATATTACTCAATATTACCAATTAAAATAGTTAAGATACATAGCACCTGTTTGAAAATAGAATGAGAGAGTAAAATATTTATATAAACATGTAATGGAATAGAAGGAGGGAGATTATGTCAGAGAGAAAAACTTATGGAGAATGTTGAGTTTCTATAAACAATAGAAAATATTTAAGATTAAAGGGAATATATAGAGAATTAGTTTTTGCATAATTTTTCAGGAATTAATGGAATTGTAAATCTATACATAAAATTTATAAGTGGGATATGTTGACATAGAAGAGAGACAGATGTAAAATCTATTTAATTAGTTGAATTTTAAATGGCAAAAAGCAATTGCAATCAAATTGAACAAGAGAGAAAGAGGAACAAAAAAGGAATTCAAGTCATTATTCTAAAGGTGAGTTAATTCAAAATGTTTTCAAGTTCAAAATAGGAAATTAACGTGGGGAACTAAGAGAATGTTAAAATAAGCAGTGACTGGATAACATTATTTCAACTTAGACTTTCACACACACACACATATATATAAATATATAGGTTCCCCGTACAAAACTAATGGAAAGCTACTATTCATGATGAATTCCTAAAACATTTTATTTACATGTCATGAAATAACTTTCAGTCGCATCCAACAACCATTGAAAAGCATTTTCTATGGGCTAGGCATCAAAAGGTTCTGTATCCTTTTTAACAAAAAGATCATTTTTTTTATTGGCACGTCCTCAAACAAAACTTTGTCCACGACGATGAAAAAGGCCTACAAAAATTAGGTAGCGTTTGGTAATATTTTTTTCCAGTTTTGTAAACTGGAGGAAGAAAACCCGTTTGACAGATAGTTTTTGTTTTTTTTTCTATCAGTTTTTAAAATAGAGTTATTTTTTAAAATTCCATTTTGGATTTTTGAGTTTGAGTTTAGGTTTTTGTTTTGAGACCCCCCTTCCCCCCCCCCCCCCCCACACACACACACTGCCACCGCTGGCACCCTTCCTGCCACTACCATCGTCACCAAAGAAAAACTCAAAATAAAATCTGGACAATCAAACACCCATTTATTTTTTGTTTTTATTTTTTTAGAAACTTTTCAATCATACCTTAAAATATTGTGACTAGTATTGATCTCGTGCGTTGTACACGGGAGTAACAAATGTCAAAATATTTACTAAGAGATTTCATATTTGCACTAGTATTAACCTTGTGAGTTACACACGAGACCAACAAACGGCTAATTAAAAGCTCATACTTATACGTCGAATAATAAACAAATAATGTTATTTTTACCTTTTTTTATGAGTTTTCAACCCTTTTTAGTAACAATATTAATAACCCATTTGATGGGGTTTTTATTAATAAAACTTATTTAAAACAGTATAAAAAGTTTTGCGACATAAGAGAAAATACAATATGAGAGATAAATATATGTATATACAGACTGAAATATACATATACGATTTATATGCCTTATAATAAAGTAAAAGAAGGGAGATTAATTTTGTTAAATTATGAAAATATATTAGACTCGTGTAAAATAGAGGAAAGTTTCAAGATTTAAATAAGATATAGATTATAATGAGATATAAATTTAAAATTGAGAGAGAGATTTGTTTTTTAATGGAACGTACTCACGTGGAAGAGAGAGAAAATGAAACTTATTTAATTGGTTGAATGCCAAATGGCATAAAAAGAGGCATGTTAAGTAGAAAAAAAAATGTCACATCTCTCAATTTTAGCTTTCATATATATATATATATATAATTAGATTAAATGTCAATTAATTAACATATCTTCCGAATTTCTGCACCAATTGTTGCAGACACCATAGTCCACTTAGGCGGGGAGAAAAATACACAAAAAAGAATTAATATCTATACTATATATAAAGACAAAACTTCTTTTGGTGCAACACCTTTTTGGTGTTACCAACTACCTATTAAGAATAGTCAAGAGTTTTTTTTAAACGATACAAAATACAAATCTTAAATGATAAATAACTACCTAAAAACACATGTTTGATTTTCATAATTTAAGCTTTACAAAAAAAGTATAGTTAAAATAAATTATAAAGTCCAAACTTGATATAAAAAAATATTATATTGCTAACTTTATCTTTGCACATGTTTGGATTTGACAATTTCAAATTCATTAAAAAAATTAAATCTAAGTTTCATATGATGATAATATTTTACTAACTAATTTTGCCACATGCATGACTAACTTATTTTTTTTGTAATTTAAGATTTATTTTAACGAATGTGATAATAAATATTTATATATAATGTTTGACTTCTTTTTAACAAAATTAATATTATCAATTTTATTCTTTACATGCATCACGTGTCTATGCTGACTTGTACATACAAGGATAATAATTGTACCAGGGCAGACTGGTCCGATATCGACTCAAAAATCCAGATAAACGGGCCGGGTTGGTTTGGAAACGGGTAGGCCAGCCCTAAAATTTCTCACAAAGTTATCCCGCCATTCGAGACGCCATATCGATTTGAAGCTCACTCGTTTCACTTTCCTTTTCCCCCTCGCTTCTCGTGCCGGTGCTTCTCGCCGGAGCCACTCTCGCCGGACCGTCCTAATCCATCCGTCAACAGTCATCTCATTCCCACCCGCACTCGGTACGCAACTAAAATAACACGTCGTACGTACGACTGCCGTAAGTCTAGGGCATTCTTTGGTTATTTCACCATCTCAGACTTGTCACCGAAACAGGAATGTTTTTATGGTATTTTACTTTGTGCTCGTAATATAATACGTTTATTCTTCGATTTACTTATGGAATTATCATTTGTTAACGCGCGAAGTGTTCAAAGCGAAGAGAAGCTTGAAGTTCCTCTCCTTCCGTTTCATTGATTTTTCCACTTGAGGTTTTGCGAATGCTTTCTTATAGGTTTAGCACATGTAAACATTGACTATGCTCATGGTTTTGACCCTAGCTTGACTTGGCAATCGATACTTGTTTAATATGTGATTCCTATTTAAGGTCAATTCAGTTGACTGTACCCACTTTTTTTATCCTACCTCGACTTCTGAAACGATGCGTTAATCTATGAATGTTGTTAGAGTTCAATTCAACGTCTGCATGTATCGAAATCTGTCTTAGGATCCGTAAAAAGTCAAAGAGGGGAAATCCAGTGAAACAGAGCGAGTATTCCACAGGTTGGCTTTAGCTATACAGGCAGTAATTTAATCCGTTTTCTAGGTCTATTTTGAACCTTCCGTCACGGTCTATTGTTTAGAAAGTAGTGATCCAAAGGATTTTGGAAATTGATTTGAAGATCCAGAGTAGTACAACTTCTTGGAGGCATTCAATTGTTACGGTTTATTGAAGTTTGATATGAATAAAATAGAGCAGTTACAGGTGCATAAGAAGTGTATGCACATGAAGATGCTGGAATTGTAAAGATAGATGGATTGATGTTTACATGCGTGCCTAAGTTATTTCACAAGTTGGTTATGGTTGCTCGCTTGATAAGATGATAGAAGGCAAGCTACATAGATTAGTAAATGCAGATGCCCCATGTCAAGTTTATTTTCCGGAGCTCATTGATTGCATTGCAGTGCCTCTTTGACAAAATTAACGACAATCACTAACGACATATTGATTCTTACTGTGTTTTGTATGATACACGAGAATGCGTACTAAGTTACAAGATTTTTAGGGCCAATAAGGTCTTTGAGCTATAATAGCAGTGCCCTGTACACTAGTGAGAGGTTCATTTGTTTTTTTTTTTCCGCCCGAATTGCTATGTTATTAGCTGCACGTGTTCCTATGATTTGTTCCTGACGGGGATTTTTAGCTGCAGTCTTTTTTTTTCTGTCTGGCACAATAACAAAGCAAGATCAACACTGCAGTGGTTGAGTTCAGCTTCCAGAACACCATGCTAGGCAAGTTAAGCAACCGACTTGGTGAGTACATTTCCTGTTTTTATCCTCTGTGAATCCAATTTTTTGAACAGGTCAATGCTCGATGTTTAAATATCTTTATACTTGCTACTTTTAGTGAATTGGAAGGTTTTTTTCACCTTTAGCATCTTTGAGTGGATGGGTGTTAAAGGAACTTTCTTATGGCAGGTTTTTTTGTGTGATTACGTTGTTTGAGTAGGGGCATCTAGTGGCAGTTGTGAATATGCTAACTAATGACCAGGGAAAGGTACTCGCGGCAAGAGCAATAATTTTTTTTCCTTCACTTCCCCTCCTTGATTCTTCACGTTACTCTTAACAATCTTGATTGGTTTATATATATGCAGTGGAAGCAACTCTAGTGGAGGTTCCAGAGGTGGCGATTATATATATGCTAAAAATAACTGGTCTCAGCATGCCAACTCACACGATAATTTTCTCGGTCAAGAGAGATTCCTGAGTTCAAATATTCTTCTCTCTTTGGCACCACAAAAGCCTTGTACGACAATGGCTGCGAGGTATACTACACTGTCTTAGATTACAAAATGTCTTACTTGTCTATTTTCTCTTCTGTTATATTTAGGCCGGGTTTATATCTATCTTTTAATTGATATGCATAGACTTCAATTTGGTTTCAAACTTTGGTTGTTGAAGTCCAGGTTATAGCTATGATCCTTAACTTATCAGAGACGAGAATTCATTTATGCAACAAGTGCTCGTGTTGAAATCCTTACAGGTGGTGATTTGTCTTTTTGATTCACGAGAGTCCCGTATAGATGAGTGGACATGACAAGTATATATATGTAGGACAGGTTCTGAATTTAACAGAGTCCTGTTTAAAGAAATTTTCTTTGTTCTACTTTTTTAGTTTCTGCTAAAAATGGTTATTTTGGTAATTGTCAAAATGGTTTACTTCAGATTAGTATGATTATTGTTTATAACTTGAAGGTTCAAAGAAGTTCGAGGGTCATCTTGTAATGTGATAACTGAATATTGCATATTGAGCATGAGTGCTTCCTATCCAGATCCATCTACATGTACCGCATTCGAGCCTCTTTTGCTTTGACTTTGTTGTTTCTTGTCATCTCTGCAGGTCAATGGCTTGTCAAGTTCAGAATATAAAGAAAGTGCAGAGTCCACGGATCGAAAAGGTAACAGTGGGCTGTGAGTTATGAGGACTAAATTTTTATATTAGCTGGTTCATTTATCAGAGGAATGATTATCTTTTCTGAGACATTGTTTTCTTGTTTCATTATAATATTGTAGATGTTTAATATGCTCTTAGTGAGTAGGGCAGGGAATATCTTGCCCTCTACTTTTTAACTAGTTGCCTTCCATTTTTAAATATCCCAATTCAGTGTTCCGTTTCTTTTCTGCTACTTAGTGTTGAAGTGGACTACCCTTCAATGTAAAAATGTCGAATGCCAAAAGGTCAATACACATAGTCAGAGAAAGTTTATTAAGTACTTTTGTTGTTTTGCTGTTTATAAGAGTTAACTCTCTGCAGGCTTGGCAAGCTTTATCCAGACTTAAGCTGTCTTCCAAGAATTATGTGAAACCTGGGAAAAGTGCTCCGCTAGTTAAGGATGCCTGTACCTCCTCATTTCAGGGTGTCAGAAGAAATAATCAACAATGTTCATCTGATGCCAATAATAGTTTCTCAGGACAGACTCGAAGCCATCAAAGCTTTAGTGAGAGTTGTCCTAAATTTGGTGAATCCGGGTGCATGGGCACTTCTCTTCAATCAGGGACCACTGATCTTGCTGAGTCTGGAAATGTTGTAAGCAGGCAAAGTTGGGGCTATGGATCAGTGCCGAACCATGCTCATGCAGGAGTCATAAATGGATCTTCCAGCAATGGTACTCCACGTGCAAGTCAAATGAATGGTTATCAGGAGACTTTTCCTGATAGCATGAATGATGATGACATACTTGAGGTGAGAACTTGCTTGCAATGTGGAGAAACTTGTTTGACTTGATTTGAAAAGGTTTAGGTCAATCAGACAAGTAAGCGTGTAGGTGTGAGCTGTGATGAGTCTGAAGTTCATACTGGTCGACTCAAATTTACCTGGGAATATCTCATATTTTAGACAGGAAGACATCTAGTTTTGTCTGAGTCGTTACTGTCATGACTTGGGAAACTTGTATGAAAAGGCATCTGATTGATCTATCGAAGATACCAGTATATTACTTTTTCTCAGTGACAAGTTCAGTTGCCATGTAAAACACTATTTACATACTTATGTGCATCTTATCCTTCAATTTGGTTTTCAGAATCTTGATGTGGACCAAATAGTTATGAAGCACTATCAATCTACTTGCACACCCCAACCATCAATCTCAAAGTTTCCGCCTATTAGTCCAGCTGTAAGTAAAGATAATGTTGCAAGCGATAAGGACACATGCTTGCCGCCTGAGTTGTCTGCGAGATGCAGCCATGGTTTTAAGGCATGTAATTGCTTCCCCCCATTAATTCTGATGACATCTTAATCCATTGGCAGGCTCTTATGGCTGATTTTTAACATTGGTGCAGCTAGGACTTTGTCCAGAAGCTGCAAATCATTTACAAGATATGAAGGACATGCTAATATCGATTTCCAATGACCTTCTTGACAATATCACTGACATGAATCCAGATCAGATAGGCAAGCTTCGTGAAGAGAGGTATGCTCCTCCCTTTTGGCGGTTTGTTTCAGACAGGAAGAAAACAAGAAAAGGGACTACATAATATTTATGGGCCATATGTGGAATTGATAGATTGTATCTTCAGATACTCTTCTGTTTAGAGTTTTATCATCTTGTTCATAATTGCAAGCGACAGAAATTGTCAGGTCTACTGTCTTATGCTTAGTTTGCATTTACTATTAGGCTGCACCTGAATAAGCAAATTCAACAGCTTGAGAAGCATAACCGTACAGTCTCTAATAATGAAGAAAGGCAAAAATCACATTTTTCTGCATCAACGGCAACTCCTTGGGCATTTCAGTACGAGACACCTCAAACAGCTGCATTCAAGATTGATCCCATGCGACTTGATGCCCAGGTTCCTGTGCGCAACCAACCAGATAACCTTGATACATGGAACTCAACATCAGTTTCGTTCTCTTCGGTAGATAGATATGATGCTTCATCAATTCCTATGGAGAGGGAACCATATAAACCAAAGTATGTTGAAGTTAACTATATTGAAGGTTCAGGCAACAAAAAGTGGAGTAGTCAGGATTATCCTTGGACGAAGAAGCTTGAGGTGTGTATATATGTTATTGTATTGATCTAGGCCAAATTTGACATCATGTTGATTGCTGTGTATTGGCTGCACTCTCAGGCTAATAACAAGAAGGTTTTTGGGAATCATTCTTTTCGCCCCAACCAAAGAGAGGTTATAAATGCAACAATGAGTGGATGCGATGTTTTTGTCTTAATGCCAACTGGTGGAGGGAAAAGCTTGACATATCAGGTAGAAGTTTCGAAATTCCCCGTCAGTTATGATGCTTTACTGTTCTGATGCGAGGTGCAATCTGATAGAATAATGGTTGTTATGCGCATTGCTCTATTTGCCAAATCTCTTGGATGATGAAGACTGTAGTTTCCTTGTTCTCTTCCTGTTTATGGGTTTCCATCCCAACTAATTATCACCTGCACGAGCTATTCCTTTAGATGTGTTGGCTTGCTTTCAGGTTTAAATTTGTCTTTCAACAGAATAAATCTCTGTCATGCAATTCTTTCTCTTTTTTAATGCTTGGCATGCAACTTTTTATGGACCAAGTCTTGACATACAGCTGTACTTATAGCTGTAACCTATAAAGTGGAATTTAAAACTTTATCAATAGTGTTTTCTTGCAGCTTCCTGCTCTTATATGTCCAGGAATAACATTGGTGATTTCACCTCTGGTTTCACTGATCCAAGATCAAATAATGCATCTATTGCAGGTACTTTTGGCTTGGCTATACACGACCTAGGAACACCTTAGTCATATCAGATTTCACTAAATATCTTACCTAATAATTTTGTTTTTTCTGATTCTTTGGGTGTTGGGAATGGGTTATTCTACAGGCAAACATACCTGCTACTTATTTGAGTGCAAGTATGGAGTGGAATGAGCAACAGGAGATTCTTAGAGAGCTTTCTTCGGACTATTGCAAATACAAGCTATTATATGTCACCCCAGAGAAAGTAGCTAAGTGAGTGCTTGTTATCTTTGTGCTACATATGTTTCATTGAGATATAGCATCATCACTAGATCAAACTTTTTGCATTTTTGCCCAAAAGAAAATGCATGTTTTTTAATAATGGGGATGGCATAAAGAACACGAACCATGAATTACTGTAATATAACCCAGAGGTTGCAATTGATTATTGAATCAGGTTCTGTTCTCGCACCTAACTCCCGTAGTAGGCTTCTCTGATATCATATTGTGCATTTCCAGAAAATAAAAGAAGGTGCGCCCTTAAGGCAATGGCATCGCGTTGTAAGACTTGCTTATCCTCTAAAATGCTTAGTAGAGTATGCCTAGAACGCATAAAATATACAGATAATGACGTGACATTGGTTTAAGTGAGATATGTAAACCAAATATTTTGTTTAGGAGCATGTGCATCATGTCATTAAATACTCAAAAGCCTTTGATACTAGCATAGTACCTGAGCAAAGCTCGGCGCAGTAAAAAGGCTTCTTTATTTGCCAAAGTACTGTTAGGGCTAAATCAACACCATTTTTTCCTCAATCTGCACCAATTGTTGCTAAAGGATTGGAAGGTGTCATTAAAGCATCTTTTAGCGACCAAAAGTTGTGGATTTAGTAAAATAGGGTGTGAATCTAGCTGAACCCTATATCAGTCGCTTAAAAAAACTTGCAAAAAGACTTGTTAGTATTAGATGCTGTTTTTAGTTAGGTTAAGAAAAGTTAATTTTCACTCATTAAAAAATTGTTAATATGCTGTTTTAATTAGTGATTACAAGTTTAAGCCTAATATTTGCAAAGGAACAGCCTATAAGATGCATTTCCTTCCAATTAAAGGTTTGAAATTATAATATATCCCGGAAAAAATTAATTTACTCTCTACCATTTTCTTAACAGCATTATGCATGGTCAACTAGTATTTTTACTTGGAAAGGTGTAGCATAGAGGGTAAGCGAACAAATGATTTTATCTCTTTCTATACGAATACTACATATGTACTTTTATCGACATTGTGGAACCACTTTTACTCTTATATTCTTGTTTGTGCACATTGCTTTATCCTATGATTCTTCTTCCTGCAATTTTAAGCTCTATGCTGTCAAATGTTAAAAAACCATTTGTTTGTGCACATTGCTTTATCCTCTGATTCTTTTTCCTGCAAGTTTAAGCTATATGCTGTCATAAGTTAAAACTCTATGGCTTTTTGTTGACACTTCCAAGTGAAACCTATTTTGGTAGTAGGCACAACATGCCTATACTGGAAAATATCGGGCAGGCTGCCCAATCAGCTTTCTAAGTCGCTAAAGCTGAATTTTAAGATGATATCCACCGTGATAAATAATCATATAAGGCTATGTAAAGGTAGTGAAAACAGTATGGTTTTTCAAGTTGTAATTTGTATTAGTGCACATTTGGGTGAACCTTGACTTCCCCTTATAGAGAAGGTTAACTAACAAAAGGTTTCAAAGTTTTTATATGTATGAGGAACATTACCATAAGGAATTCCTGATTTATTAATTTTACTAACCATCATAGTAAATTATTTTACTTTTGATATTTAGTTTGCTGTAGTGGGGTTTGTCCATTGTGAGAATTTAATCTTCAAAAAGAGTCCAATTTCAATGTGGTACCAAAAAAAAAAGAAGAAAGAAAAACAGTCCAATAAAAAGTCAATATTAAGCTGAGACTTCAAAGGAGAGCTTGGAATGAAAAAGACGCGTGGCACCAAACCAAAGAAGAACTTTTCTTTTATATGTTTACCAGCTGCGTGACATGCGATGCTTGTGCATCAAAATGAAAGAATAAAAGAAAGCTCATAAAAGAAAGAGTAAAACAAAACAAAACGAAACAAAACAAAACACTTTAACCATCCTGCCTCAATTCCTTAACTCAACCTTTTTCGTTCCAAATGAATACGAAATAAAACATGGAGATTTGATAGACAGCTAGGATTTGAAAAGTGAGGAAAGAGTAAACCGCCAAGAAAAGTGGTGCACTGGTACCATTACGTGCCATCTCTTTCCTTTTTTTCCTAGATTATCTCCCTATTGTTTCTCCATTCTCTTCTACAATTTTTTTTCAATGTCAAGTGTCATTCTTCCAGATAGGTGTTTATGTAAAAGCAAAAGGGTGTTACACCCAAAAGGCCGCTGGCTGTACGTTTAGTACATATATAGACATGTTGAGAATATATAATCCCACTTTCAGAAGTTAATGATTAACGCTTCAATATAAGCCTTTTGACTTTTGAGCGTCCTGCACTCCTCGCCAAGTGTTTTTTGGTTTGATGCTTTAACATGGTACGACAACAGGTTGATCCAGGCCTGACAGACAATAAAAACAAAAAATCTTTGTCAGTCAGTTCAACTCTTCAATCTCCAGACTTGAGGGTGTGTTGAAGATGCGAATCCCACATCGTGAAATTACACTTCTGAATATAAGCCCCATTGGGCCTCTTCAATCTCCTCTCATCGCCAATTGGTTCTGGGAATTTGGATTTATGCCTTAATGTCTGTCCCTAATTTGCTCAGTTCACAGTAGGCAGTGCATAGACATACTTTTGACAGAAAGATAGACGAATTATGAGCTAAAGATCTCCTTGCATGATATTCATCAAGATCAATATGTTAAGTTTTAAGACAGCCAGCTCACCCAAAAAAGATATGTACTCTTGCCATGTGATTTTACCATTCTGTTGTTAACATCAGAATGAACTGATACTTGAGTGCAGAAGTGATGTTTTGCTCCGTCACTTGGAAAGCCTACATGCTCGCGAAGCACTTGCTAGAATTGTTATTGATGAAGCTCATTGTGTAAGCCAATGGGGCCATGATTTTAGACCAGATTATCAGGTTGTGGATTTGGAAGGCTTTTAACTCTGTTCCTTGTTTAAAAGAGACGATTGTGGTTAACAGTAAACAATATGTGTATCTTGTCCAGGGTCTTGGTATTTTGAAACGGAAGTTCCCAAATACACCTGTGTTGGCTTTGACTGCTACTGCAACAGCTAGTGTCAAAGAAGATGTTGTACAGGCTCTTGGTCTTGTTAACTGCATTGTTTTCCGGCAAAGTTTCAACCGTCCAAATTTACGGTGAGTGTTGAGCTTAGTTACGAGCTTAGAACTGTTTGCAATGATCTAATATCTACCAATTCACAGGTATTCTGTTATTCCGAAAACAAAGAAGTGTCTGGATGACATTGACAATTTCATTAGAGAAAACCATTTTGATGAATGCGGAATTATTTATTGTCTTTCGAGATTGGACTGTGAGAAAGTTGCTGAAAAGTTACAGGTTAATCTCTTTTTTATTCTCATTTACATTCCCACTGCAATGGGAGAGATGTTTTTGGAATAATCTGTTCTGTTCTTCCACTATTTAAAGACGCGGGAGAAACCCCGTTAGCATCAAAGGGAACTTTAATGAGGCAAGACTGGGAAAAACAGCAGGGTAGCATGCTTTATTTTCTTAGAACAACAGTTGATCCTAGTGTCTCTTGGAGCCCTCAAGGTCTCTGTTAAATGAAATCTTATAAGGCCATATATATACCACTACACAAGCAGGCTGGTGAGTTTTTATGCTGCACTAGCCTTGAACGCAAGCTTAGATGACATGAGAGGAGAGCAAGCCTATATGAGAAAAATCCTCCCTCGCAATTTTTGGTTGGACAAGTCTGATGATTGACGTCTAATGTCACAGCATATTACTTTTTCTTTTCATTTCTTTCTTTTTTTTTCCCCTTCTTTAGGGACAAAGCATGTTAGATCTTTCCATTTCCTCCATATCTAGATTGTGGATTGGAATAAGCTGGAAAGGTTACCGTGAGATGCCATTAGGTTCAATACTCACACTAAATTGGTTGTTTGATTATCCGTCTGATTGCTTTAAGAGAACATATTGGTTCAGGAATGTGGTCACAAAGCAGCCTTTTACCATGGTAGCATGGATCCTGCTCAGCGTGCATCAATTCAGACACAGTGGAGCAAAGATGAGATTAATATTATATGTGCAACTGTGGCATTTGGAATGGGTATAGTCCAATCTTCTGGTTTCTAGCTTGTAAGCTGATAATTGTGGCATATTAACCCGAGTATTTCAGGTATCAATAAACCAGATGTTAGGTTCGTTATACATCATTCTCTTCCGAAATCCATCGAAGGCTACCATCAGGTAACCCATGGAAGTTACAGTTTTTTTTTTGGAGACCACCTGGTAACCGAAACCCATGGAAGTTACAGTTGTGTTGTTACTTCTCTTGCTTAGTTACCATAAATTGAGTTTTGGCAGTGTTGCTTTTTACCATGTTGCAGGAGTGCGGTCGTGCTGGTAGAGATGGTCAGCATTCAAGTTGTGTGTTGTATTATAGTTATAGCGACTATGTAAGGTTTATTAGCACAGATGCTTTTCTCTAATTGTTTTGAGTTTGTAAATGGAGTAGTATTTAATTCTAACGATGTCAAGATGCGGATGATTACTATCTAATCTGGCTTTTACTTTGTTAATATTCTATATGCCCCGATTATAATTCCTGCAGATTCGAGTCAAGCATATGATTAGCCAAGGCGTTGTTGAGCCAAGTCCCTTGGCATCCAATTATAGTCGTCCAAGCAATGGGAACTCAGGGAGGATACTGGAAACAAATACTGAAAATCTTCTTCGAATGGTACTTGATACAAGTTTTTTGTTGTCTAATTTAAGATCATACACAGGGGTCGCTTATATTTTGAACTAAACTGTTTTCAGCTCAGCTACTGTGAGAATGATGTTGACTGTCGACGTCTACTACAGCTTGTACATTTTGGGGAAAGATTTCAATCTATCAACTGTAGAAAAACATGTGACAATTGTTTGAAAGTTCAAAATTTTGTTGAGAAGGATGTCACTGAGATGGCAAAACAACTGGTATGAAGCATTAAGTTCACCTTTGCATGCTACCGATGTACTTTCTCTTCGAAGTTTTGATCTGACAATCATTTTAATCTCATGCACTGCACAGGTTGACTTAGTGAAGTTATCAGGACAGAAGTTCTCCTCATCTCATCTCTTGGAAGTTTACCGGGGTTCTTTAAGCCAATTTGTATGTTTCAACATGTGACCTTTGTTTTTTGGTTTAAATTACGTCAACCTATCTTAATCTTCTGATGAAAAACCTTAGGTCAAAAAACACAGACATGATACCTTGAGCCTGCACGGTGCTGGAAAACATGTAGCCAAAGGTGAAGCATCCCGTGTGTTGCGTCATCTCATTACCGAGGATTTTCTTGTAGAGGAAGTAAAGAAGAGTGATATCTATGGATCTGTATCATCAGTTTTGAAGGTACATTCTTCATCTATGAAGCACAGGTGCGGCTCCAAGGGTAAAGCACCGGCACGGGGTGCGCATTGGGTGCGGGTGCGGCGCGGGTGCGGCGCGGGTGAGTGTCCGACATTTATGATTTTTATTTTTTAATTACCGGGTGCGGCTCCAATACGGATCGGGTGCGTATCGCATTTTTTTGGGATGAAAACACAGATTTTAAAAGATTTTTCAGGGGCGACCCATAAAGAATGAATTTTGTGGGGTCACATTATAAAATACTGAAACACTCACCTATTTAACCTAAATCAACAGATCGGGGAGAGACAACAGATCAGAGAGAGAGAGAGAGAGACTGAGAGTGAGCATCGGCAGCGGAGCTAAGTAGCCACGACTGTCTAGAGACTCCGGCGACCACCCGAAACAACCGACGACCACCGGCGAAGAGCTTGAGAGAAGAGAGAAGAGGAAGCAGCAGCCACCGACCGGAGGCAGCGACGTCGATGGCCATCAAACTGCTCCTTCCTTTTCGGCATAACCAACAAAAAAGAAAAAAGAGAAGAAGGAGAAGGAGAACTCCGGCGACGGAGAACACAGCTGCAACGGCTACTTCTGACTCTCTTCCTTTCACCGGACTTCTTCTGACTCTGTCTTTACTAGTCTTTTGGCTCAGACTTTAGGTGTGGGGCTTTGTCACTTGGCTCAACCTTATTTGTGGTGCTTTGCCACTTGTGGCTTTTTGGTAGTCCACGTGTGCAGCTGCATGGATTTGTTCTTATAAGTAATTGACTAAATGATTCATCACTAAATGATTCATATATATATAAAATTGCCGTATCCTAGCCGCACCTGTATCCTGTTTTTTTTTCAAAATGCCGTATCGGCGTATCCGCACCCGTGTCCGTGCTTCATAGTTCTTCATTGCTCCTTATTATTTTATGCTTGGCCTATCACATACGTGTGTTCTGGCATCGAGTAAATATTCAAGTCTTTCTGATTGCCTTTAATCACTTAGCAACTTGACAAAACTAAAAAATGCATGGTTATTCAAACTTGCTTTCAGGTGAATGAATCCAAGGTCTATCATCTCTTTGGCGGTGGTCAAATAATTAAACTGAGGTTCACCTTTTCTAAGTTTCTCATCTTTATTTCCCTTTGATTTTTCTTTTTCTTGTTTGAATATGCATTCGGGGTTTGGGGTTGGTGGATATTTAAGATAGATCCTGTTAAAACTCATTCCTGGATAAATGCTTTAGTAGTTGTGGTATGTCAGGGATACACCAACTATTGGTGCGTGAGATACTTGTGTGCGCAGCAATCTGCATGGAGGTGCATTTTTTTGCTGTCATTAGCAAAATGTGATCTGTTTGGGCTCATTTCATTTGCTTCCAGCATTTAAACTGTACTTCTAGTTTCAATGCTCAGCATTGTTTGAAATTTGAAGTGTGAGAATTATCAGGGCTGAGACCAAACTGGTCACAATCATGTTCAGAGCATGGGGATGGCATATGAATAATACATCCAGGCTGCTTTTATAGTATATAGATGGAGAGACAGATTGTGTTCTAATATGTTTTAGATGGCTTAGTAATGGATGTTTGCTGATACTTTTTGCAAGAACTGGCTTTTGGTGAAAGTAGATTGGAGGGACTTTTGCCTTTAAACACCCATTTTTGCAAGTTAACATTTACCTGTCATTTGGTTGGCATTTCTTCTAAGAAGTTTTTCTCTCATGACCTCTTGGAGTGCCAGGAAAACCCCGAAAAGAATAAGCCTAGGCATTATGATGATGATGATTTTTTCTTATTGCAAATATCTAGTCTGTTGTTACCCGTGAACTTTGCTTCATATCCAATTTTTAGTCTCGTACAATTCAAGATGGACTTCAAGATATATGGTGAGCTACATGCCTACATCTCAGCTTGATTTTCTTTCTCAAATACAGAAAGAGTTACAAAGTGTCTTGTTTTTTTCTGTTTAGTGTGACCTCTATATGGACTGTTCACGATTTACGAGTAAATACGATAAGCAAATTTGCTAGTGGTTGGCTCACATGGCTTTCTGCTGTTGCTTACAGTTGATTTATCTTGCAGATTCCCTTCCTCTGCTAAAGTATACAAGCCTAGTAGATCTGAAGCGACGCCAGCAAAGGGCTCACTGACATCAGGAAAGCAAAGTACACCACCAATGGGCACTCCTGCTGAGCCTCAAATACAAGTTGATTTGGTATGCTTTTTGGGTATCCATTGATGCTTTATTTGTTATTTTTCTGCCTCGCGATATATTCAAGTACCTTTGGATTGCATAAAAAACCAATGAAGGACCGATTTCCTTTTACTATTTACACCAACTATCTATCTCTATCTTTGTTCATTTGCATCTCTATAGGACCTCTCAGCCAAATTATATTCGGCTTTACGGATGCTTAGAACGCTTCTCGTTAAAGAAGCAGGGGAAGGGGTCATGGCATACCACATATTTGGGTAAGTTCTTGTACCTTCTCCAAGTTTTGTTATATTTACTTTTCAATGATAACGTTTCCCTTTAAGATCCAAGTGTTTCCAAGTTAAGGTGGAGGTGGGAAAAACACAAATAAGTAGGCATGGAGATTACAGGACTGTCTGTCTGATATTTCTTCAGATTTCTTATGGATTATATGTTTCAGCATATTGAGTTTTCCCCCATATTGTTATTGGATAAAGTAGCATGTTTGTTTTTCGAAGGAAGCTGTCCTGATAAGTTGCTGCTTTCTTCGTTCTTGGTTTAGAAACGCTACATTGCAGCATATCAGCAAGAGAATACCCAGAACTAAGGAAGAGCTTCTTGAGGTTAATGGCATTGGCAAGTAAGTTGAAGTTTATGTTAAATCAAGATCGGTAAGCCGACATATTCTAACAATATGCTGTCTTCATTCAGAGCAAAGATAGGCAAGTATGGCGATCGGGTGTTGGAAACAATTGAGGGTACCATTAAGGAGTACTACAAGATGGACAAGAACACAAGCAGTAGCAATGACAGTAATGATTCTGCAAAAAGGAGAAGAGACGAGGTTAGGAATTCAAATGGAAATTTAAGAGACGATGACTTCATGGAAAGTACTGGTCGATCAAAGAAACGTGTGCTCAGCAAGCAGAACAGCGCGGATGCTATTGATTACAGTGAGCCAGATTACAATGACTATCTAGATTTTGATGAATCTACATATTAATGTGGATTTAACAACTCACATTTTCCAAAGTTGATTGCGGTTAGTGTCCTGGTCCGTACCAAGAACAGAGCTCACGATGAAAATCGTAAATTTGTTCAGGAATTTACCATTTCCAGGTAATTTATCATCCTATTTTTTGTTTAGGAAGGTAGTGGTTCTGATAATGTAACAGAAGACAAAATGCCTTCTGTTGTAGGAAGAGTATAAGAACTCATTGATGGCAGAAAAAGAGCTGCTCTCCACCCCATTCCAATATGTTGTATTTTCCTTGATTCCCATGTAAAATTTGTACGTTAAATGAACTAGCACATTCGGATCTTTTATACAGTATTGATTTTAGCGAGAAACGATGGTCTGAAAATGGTTTGAAGTAGACATTTTTTAATTTTAATTAGGAGAAAATGAGTGAACAAAGTTATGGTCATTCTGACGAAGCTTTTTCTACGGAAGTTAAATTTAGACCACTATGCAACCCAACGTAATATTGTGAGGCATTATGCATTAAAGTTGATATTTCAGAGATTTGAGCCATGAAATGTTTATGATTTAGGCGATAATTTTGTCATGCAACTCTGTTTGTATTTAGGTTCAAGAATTGAAATTACTTTAAGAAACTATTGTTGATTTCCTCATTAGGGTTTTAGTTTGCGTAATGTACCAAAAAACGGAAAAGGGTTAATATAGTGCTAGAATTACTTTGAATGATTTGACAACAAAAATTAGTTTTAAATAGTAGTAGGTTGCATTGTCAATTGACCCAAAGACTTCTTATCGACTTAAAGAGCATTTATGTTTCTCTCTAAACTGTACCTTACATAACATATTGATAACTTTAAATAGTTTAGTTCATTTTTATAGAAGTGAGGTCATCATTTCTCATAATCCTCCCCAATTTAATTAAAAGTTCTTTCAATTTAGTTTTTTAACAAATTATAAGATAAGATTCCGTGCAACATCCAATTGACTGATTAATATTTTTGCAGTAAAAATATAAAGAAAAATGCTGTTTTTAACTCTTTACGTCATTTTCACTTTCTTTTTTGACTAAGAATATCGTAACATTAATCTTTTAATGACAAATGGGACAGTTAGTTTTTCTCCGCATTTAGTAATGAAGTTAAAATAAAAATAATAAGATAAATAGTTAAATACACATTAGTACCCTGAAAGTACTCCGAAATTTTACTTGAGAGTCCTAAAGTTTACTTTTTATACCTAAGGGTTTGTAGTTTCGAATTTGCAATAAATAAGGACTTCCATTTCAATTCCTAACGATCTAGCCATTTCCGTCAGGGGTAATTTCGTCAAGCCTAGTTTTTTTTTTTTTTTCCAGAAAAACTACCTCACTATTTTTCATAAAAACTTTCAGCTAGAGCATCTTTGATTTTTTCAAAAAAAAAATAGTCATCACGAAAGTCCAAGTAACCGAGTTTTTCTTAGGCATTTCATCAAATACCTTCTTAACAGACCCCAAATCCCCTCTACCCTTTGTAAATAAGTCAATCAAAGCACACTCAACCCACAAATCAGACTCAAAGTACCCAATCTTCATCACAAATCCAAATAAAATCATCCCGGTTTGAGCATAATCCGGTCTACGAAACGCTAGAATCACTGCCGTGAAGCAAAACTCATTAGGACACTCCAAACCGAAGCATATCATCGAATGCAGCTACAGATTGTTATTCCATCCCATTATGTGCGAAGCAGGAGATCATTGCACTCCACGAAACCAAATATTTCTTCTCATCCATGCCTTCAAATATGGATTTGGCCGTTACCCAGTCGTTGCATTTTGAATACAAGGTGATTAGAGAGCTGAGCACTGCTGAGTCCAGTGGGGTCTTCGACTCGGTGAGTTGGAGTGGACGAGTTGGCCGAGGCGGAGGTTGTGAGGGAAAATTTGAATCATCTCCGCGGGTGGAGTTTCTCTATTGTCATATCATCAAGTATTGCCGACCACCTCTCTCGCTAGCCGACTCCGAATTCTTACTCGGACCCATCATCGACGCTGCAGCCTCCAACAACCTCAAGATCGCCGAACCGGCCCTCGACTGCATACAGAAGCTCATCTCCCACGGCTACCTCCATGACGAGGCCAATCCAGAGAATTGGGTGTGGCCTCGGTAGCCATTTGGGCTTTGAGGATTGGCGTTTTTTGTGGTTGAATTGAAGTGGTTGTCTCCATATTTGGTATGACTGAAACAATGCCAATTTTAGGGTTCCAAAAATCAAGGAATTTTATAATAAAAAACCAAATATGACTTGACGAAATTGCTCCTGACGAAATTACAGACCTTTATATGTAAAAAATAAACTTTGAGACTCGCAAGTAAGATTTCGGGATACTTTTAGGGTTCGTTTGACAAATTTTTTTTTTTGGTTTTCAGGTTTTAAAGAGCAGCTTAATTTTTTTTTTTTTACAAAAAACAAGTGAGTGTTTGATAACCTTTTTTTTTTTGAGTTTTTTTTTTGGTGTTTGGTAACCCTTTTTATTTTGACTTTTTTTTTGGGGTGGTTTGCCGTGGCGGTGGTGGGGCGTGGCGGTGGTCGACAGTGGTGGTGGCCGGCGGTGGCTGGTGGCTGCCGGCGGCCGGAGGTGGCTGTCGGCAGTAGCCGGCGGTGGTCGCCGGCCGCCGGCGGTGGCTGCCGGTAGTGGTGGCCGGCGGCCGGAGGTGGCTGCTGGCGGTGGGAGGGTGTTGGTGGTGGTCTCCAAAAAAAAAAACCAGTTTCTGGAGTTTTTTTTTTACTCTACAGTTTAAAAACTGGTTTTTTAAATTGGAGAAGGAAAAAAAAAATGGTTACCAAACGCACTTTTTTTTTCAGTTTCCAAAACTGAAAAAAAAACTGGAAAAAAAAGCTGCGTCAAACGTGACCTTAGGGTATTAACGTGTATTTAATTTTAGGATTGAATAAACATTTATCTGTATTGAACCTAATCTTAAAATTTTTATAAAAAAGTGAGATCTCAAATTTTTTTAGCAAAATAGAAAAGGTAATAAAAAGTGGGACAAAGTTAGTATTTTCTCCGCATTTAGTAATCCAAGTTAAAATAAAAAAGTAAGATGAAATCAACATTGAACCTAATCTTAAAAATTTTACAAAAAAGTGAGATCGCAAATTTTTTTAGCGAAATAAATAAGGTAATAATACGTGGGATACGATCATAATTTTGGTATTTATATCTCGTGACTTTTGGCAGGAAGAGGAATTAAATGGACACAGAGGCACTACAATGGCGGTACGGTTCGTACAATGGCTGGCAGCTGAATTAACAGCTTAATTGAAGAGTGCCGCTAGCAAAATGTGAAGGGGGAAAAAGGCCTCGGGTGGGCCCCCCCCAGAACCCCGCAGTCCCATTCCTTCCTGAGGATTGAGGACGCCATAATTGCATTTAAGGCTATTAATCAAAAGTTTATCTTGTGGGGGTAATGGTGAATTGCCGCCCGTGATTAACTTCGTAGTAAACGAAACCAGGTGAGTTTAACAATCTGTGGGTTCTAGTGAGGGAGATAGAGATTTTCAAGTTTAAACGATCTGTGGGTTATTGAGAGAGAAACAGTTTAGCCTTCAGCGATGAAAGTGAGTCCTCCCCAGATTTTGCTATGTTAGAGGGGGAGACAAGAGAGGGAGGAGTAAAAGAGATGACGAGAAACCCTGATTTTCCGGTGGATCGAACAAATGACGAAGGCACAGAAAACCGTGACGAGGGAAGAGGAACTGCGGAGAACTCGGAGCGTGTGGTTAACGAGGGGAAGAGAGAGGGGGATAGGCCACCGGAGGATGATTGCTGTCCTATCTGCTTCGGCGATTTCACCATTGCCTGCAAAACTAGCTGCGGCCACTGGTTTTGCGGTACTTGATTGCCCTGTTTCCTTGAATCATAAGTATCAATTTAGTATTGCTATGAACCACTGTGCTTTTCCGCCTCCGTTTTTCCCTCAAATTGTATTTTAGGGACCGGAATAAATCTTTTATCAACGAATGAGCGGTGGAAATGGCTAAAAATCAGGAGTTTTAGTTTCTTAAGAATATATGCTGAACTTCCACCATGGTGAGTGCATTAACAATATTTTAGTCTATCCACTTATTCAGTTTTTTTTATTTTTTTTATTTTATATTTTGGAGTGAGGATGGGGCGTGGGAAGGGAATATAATTATGCGATTCAATTTCAGTTTTGTTGGCTAGTGTTGGTTTAAGCCCGTTTGTTGTAGTGAGAAGTAGGTCCTGCAAAACTTTTTTAATCAATTTGAGGATTTGTTGCAGAGGATGGTAGAGAAGTAGTTTAAGGTTGGGCTAGCTACCGTAGGAGGGGAGATGGGAGAAAGGGTTGATATAGCCGACCCAACTAGTTTTAGACAAAGGCTTGGACGACAATTATGATGACTAATTGCCAATACGAGATCAATACCTTCATTTTTCTAGGATTATGATTCCTAAAAGATTGAACCTGTACTTCTAGTTTGCGTTTTCTGTTGTGGGTGTTGTTTGACTGTGAACCTTCTTTTGGGGAAAAGTTGCTGTTCAAAGTATTTTTTGTTTCTTCAGGAAAAGTTGCTGTAGGATATTTTCAGAATTGACTTAATGCAAGATTAATATACTTCAGTTGATAGATGTATCATAATTGTAGCTGCCAAATGACTTGTAGAAAGTGCATTTTAGTTTTTGTTCCTTGTATTGGATACACCACCTCAGGCGGGTTTGATAATTATACTTTTTAGTTTGCACTCCACTTACCAGGCAAGAAACCTTTCGAAAATAAATATTTACCGGATAATCAATTCTAAGCTAATTGAATTTTATTCTGGAAATTAGTACATGCGTATAAAGCTGTATGTCTATCGGTTTATTCTGCAGTTTTACTCTTCGGCTTGGAAGTAGTTCATGTTAACGTTCATATATTTTCTTCTGCAGCTACTTGCATTCTGCAATTCTGGAACTATCGGGCAGCTCTTGAGAAATGCAAGTGCCCTATTTGCTCATGCCCTATCAGCAAGCTGACACCAGAGGTGTCTTTACTTGTTTTGCAGGAAAAGGAGGTTGTTGACGTCTTAAAAGGTGTTCAAAGGTATAATCGTCTTTTTCAGGGTGGTGCATGTGGCCTTATGCTGGTACGCCTTGTTCTCTTCTCATTATACAGTTTTACAAATGTGACCTTTAAGCATAGCTTATATGTGGGACTTCCAGTTCCCTCCTTTGCGTTATAGTACTATTCAATGTAGTCCAAATAAAATATGCCTTTCTTTTGCACTGCAAAAGCTACTGATGGAAAGATTCAAGATATTGTGCTTTAATGCCTATTTATTACTTTTACAAGGACGTGTGTACTGGGATAAAGATCCATGTTTTATTTGGTTTGATGGATTACGCGGAGGTTTTACCTTGTTATTATTTCGTCTTTTTCTTGACAAAATAGCTTAGCTGAAAACGTCTCTGAGCCGTCGGGACTTCTTGTCTAAATATCTTCTTCCCGTTCGTGATGATGTCTATACAGTTGGGTGGAACTTAGATATTAGTTATAATTTGATTTTCACAATTTCTAGCAGTTATGAAATACATTTGGATTATGTGATCAAGCTCTTTGAAAGAAGTATGTGTTATTGTTACTAATTGCTTTACCTCATAGTTAGTCCACGTGACCCGCTAACTGTGCTTTTCACCTGAATCTTCATGCATGTTTTGGGATCTATTTTTTTTCTTTATGCATCTACTTTCCTTTGTAAACTTCTTTTTCCTTTTATTTCTGACAGAAAGCACTTGAGTTGCCGCTTCTCCTCAAAAGAATGTTCAGAGAACTCATGGATCCTGATAGATTTAGAGCTAACTATTATACAATGCGCTTTCTTGCAGTAAGTTCATTGAACGACTTCTAGAACAGAGCACTGAATTGGACTTTATTTACGATGCTAAGATTTACTTCGAGGTGTGTGGTCGATTTAGTCAATATACAATGCCAGACTGAACTGAATTGCCATGCATTAGTTCTCGTTTGTCATATGGCATGAACTTTATCTATGGGCTAAAGAGATATTCCAACCGTATCAAGCAATTTTCTGTACGTTGCAGCACAACATTTAGAGAAATAGTAAAACAAACGTTGACTAGTATCTACAGTAGGCTTTTCGTTTCCTCCAATCCTTAATTAACTAGCATGCTCATAAGCTTTCAATGTGAAGATGCGAAAGTGGTTCGGACTCATTTTATACAGGTAAGAATAAAATGGGGTGTAGGAGCCAGAGATCATTTTCTACCTAATGAGTTGTATGAAAAGGTGCGGATCTTCCCCACCTATCTACTTTTAAATTGTCTATATGGCTTGTTTCGGAAAGGGAGTTTAGCTTTCCAAAGTGGGAAGTGGGATGGCAACGCACGTATTCTCTTCGGTCGTCCTAGCTAAGGCCCTTCTTCACAAGTAACATCGTAGCCAGAGAGGGTTAATATTTGACAAAGAACATTTTCCACACAACAACCTGTCTAGGCGTTTAGACCGTTGGCATAGTCTTCAGTTTGCGAGCCTTTTGAAAAGCAGTAGTAGTTGATGTAAATTCTTGGAAACGCACGGCGGAAGAACAAAGAAAAGAAAAGAGAAAAAATCACTTTCTTTTGGTGGTTGATATAGATTGTGTGAATCACACCTGTTACAGAGCTAGCAAACTTAAGATTGCTAATTACCTAAAGCAAGCGATAACAACAGAAAAATAGTGAAGAACACAAGATGTGACGTGGTTCGGCAATTGCCCATCCTCAAGACTTTTGGCAGTTTGCCACAGGGTACAAGGCATCTAACAACACCATATAGAAAAAGGCATTTCAGGGCCACTGCAATCAACAATCTGCATTGTTGAAAATATTAGATTAATATTAAATGCTTAGGGAGGCTATTTGCCCTCCTCAGATGGGTTTTTAACAAGCTTAAGTTTAGCGTAATAGACTGACCAAATCTACACATGCTTAGGTAATGAAGGATGACGACAAACTGAGTGGTTGCTGGTAGTGAGGCGAGCACATACATCAGGGCTTGATTGGATATACATAACTGTGGAGGTGCACCTGATTGACATTTGGGTTCGTTTGATACTTTACCATCTTTTATATTACCGAGGCCACTGACTCTGTTCATGTTCAACTCGGTGCGTCTTGATTGTTGGCTGGCAGCTGAGAGGATTATGGACTTAACATGAAAGATTTTAGATGCGTACACAACTTATCAGAGGGCTATGAAGCAAAATTCGGATCTATGCATAACTAAAAGATAGATGGGAAGGGTGCAGGATGTCAATAAGTACTTCGACCTGTAATGTTTTTATAAAGTGGTTGCGAGTGATTCCAATATGCATTGGTGACTCGTCTGTTGTTCTCGTTATCTTTATCTATTGCAATTTACGTGATATGTATAGTCATAAGTTTCCCGAATGTCTTTCTCGTGGTGAATTCTGATTTCTGACTGCCCTTTATGTGCAGTTGTTGATGAGTTTTATCTACAATATCAGCCGCTTTGACTTCATTCCAACAGGTATTTGACTTCAACTCTGATTTTGGTGAAGAAATAAAAGTTGGAATTCAAGTGTCATAAGCGGCTTCAAGTATGTAGCTGTAAATATATTAGTTTCCACAACCACCTGACGCCGGACCGCATTTCGTGAACTTTCTAATCTCTAATTTGCAACTTACGTACGAATAACTAGGCAGTGAAGTCTTCAATTATATTTGGTCAACTTTTAATTGCATCTCAACAAGAAACTGACTGCTGTTATTCTGCAGGAGGTATGGGGATTCGGAGGTTATTTGATCTTTGTGCAATTTCGCTGGCAATCATCCTGTGCTTGGTGGGAATCTGCCGCAGACTAATGCTCAGGCGTCGTGTGAGGCTCTTGGCTGCTGTTCCACATTGAGATCCTTGGAATGCAAGATGGTAGTACAGTTTGACCAGAAAATTTTACACCTGGGACTTTATGATGCCATGGAAGGAGGGTTTGCTTGCATTTACTGTTCCTGTAGTACATTTTGTAGAGTTTACCGTGACAACCCTACTATTTAGGTAACATCATATGATAGGATCCGATACAACTTATGAGCATATATCGTTGTATGATAATATCCACGTTACTGCAGATGTACATAGTTAGCATCAAAATTTCAAGAGTTGTTCATTGTTCAGTGTATGCTTTTTAGCTAAGGCCCTGTTTGGGTACCTTGCCTTTTTCTTTACGTTATCAGTTCTAGTTTCTTGATTCAGTTTCCTACGTCGGCCTCCGGATTAATAATTGATGTGTAATATGCTATGAAATGGGGCTTATACACACTTGATTGCATTCTTTTTGTTTCATTAGATTTTCTCCGTTTGAAATAGTGATCTAAGGGAGCGGCCGTGAATTTTGCAATCGTTCTTTATTTGGGATAGCCTTTTCGAATATCGAAGAATGACTAAAACAATAATAGCTTTATTGTCGAGAAATCTTCGCTCAAGGCTACCTAGGAGATTAGTGTGCACTTTTTTGAACCAAGACATTAATGATAAACAGGAGATAAAAATCCTGTCCTGAAGGTTTGTAAGAAAAAATTTGATTTTAATTTTTTAAAAAATAAAAATTAAAAACTGAAAAAGATTTTAAACACAGCCGTAATGGCTCGCATACAAATCTGTTTTCTATGCTCCCCTGCTCACTGTTTGCTTATTATGATTCGTTTCCGAGTAGCCATATCCTACATCGGTAGCTTTTAAAAGAGAGGCCACAATTGAACCTAGCATCTGTAAGGATGACCATCGATTTCAGGAAAAACTCTGGTGAACTTCCCCTGTTAAGTTGATAACATGACGATGAAACAATCAGCCACACCAAGTTGCCACGTGGAGGATAGGATTCACATGCCACACTATTTCCACAAGCCTCCCCCCTCCCCACCATTTAGCCTAAAATCCCACCCTCTTCCCGCACACACCAAAATGGCATCACTCTCAGGCACCATGGTCAGCACCTCCTTCCTCCGCCGTCACCAGCCGGCGGTCAGCCTGAGGTCCATGCCCAACGTGGGCCAGGCCCTGTTCGGAGTCAAGGCCGTGCGGGGCGGCCGGATGACCTGCATGGCCTCCTACAACGTGAAGCTGCTAACACCGGAAGGGGAGGTGGAGTTCGAGTGCCCCGACGACGTCTACATCCTGGACCAGGCCGAGGAGTCCGGCATTGATCTGCCCTACTCCTGCCGGGCCGGGTCGTGCTCTTCCTGCGCCGGCAAGGTCGTCGCAGGGAAGGTTGACCAGTCCGACGGGAGCTTCCTCGAGGATGACCAGATGGGCGAGGGGTGGGTGCTGACTTGCGTTGCTTTCCCACAGTCTGATGTTGTCATCCAGACCCACAAGGAGGAGGAGCTCACTGGCTAAGTCTCTGCAGTTGCGACTTCTCACAAGTTGATTGTTATGTTTTCCGAATGAGTACTTTCATGTGTTATTTAGTTGCTTATCGGATGAAGAAACACTCATTTTCGATATGTTTACTCTCTTTTGTTGTCGCAAAAGAGGTCACTTGTAGCCTTTTATATCCATGGATTTTTTTTTTTAATAATAAGATCACTTTGGATATCTTTGTGTGGTGTTAATTGGCAATCTTAGCCCATGTTCAAACAGCTATATATGCAGATTGTTAAAGCCTAGCTAGCGTTCAGCGAGTATGCCGAGACTTCTACTCATTTAAGAAGCATAATCACGATTTATTTCTCTATTACGTTTAAGAAGCATAATCACGATTTATTTTTAATCGATGTAAGATATAACTTAACGCTGATATTTCACCGTCAATGTTGAGAATGAAGAATTATGATAAAGCGGCACCTTTGCAGAATTGCAGCCTAAATACCATAGCTCTTACCATAGTCAAAATGCGTGATGATGCAACTAGTTATTTGAAGTTACTTTAGGATGCTAATGCATATCAGATATTACAGGATTGCTTTTGTGATTGATTGTGCAATCTTTGTGGCAAAAATGGTTAGAGAAGTTGGAGGCTTATCCTGAAATCTACATGTGGCTTGGATTGAGAGATTGGACCTGTGGACGCCATGGCTTTGTGTTGTCCCAGAAACTTCCACATTCCATGCTGACACGAACCCATAAGTCGCCTTTTAATGAAGATTGCATCCATACATCTCTTAATAGAAAGTGGTGGTTGGCTACTAGAACCTCCTGAAATTGCATAAATAAAAGTGAATCCTTACATGTGAATCTATGATTCATGGGACAGTTTGCTTTCGTGAATAACTAGCTAGTAGCTAGTATTGTTGTTTTAATGACCAGAGGTGGATTCAGTTACTTGTGATGGTAAACCTATGATTCATGTGATTGCATCAACCTCAGATATGTACATTCTTCTCCGGCCTGCATTGAGGTTGCAATATTCAGTTAACATGTTGCCCAAATCATGCGAAAATTCAGATCTAGATATATTCAATTCAATGTCAGATACCTCGGCAAAATTGCTGTTGTTGGGTCACTTGAATGCCACTGGGGTACTGAGCTATCACCTTGGTCACGTTTGTTCTGAAATTCAGTTGATATTCCACTTTACTAGGGAATTGTAGGAAAACTTTTCTTAACAGTCCTTCCAAAAAATTGGTGTATAAGAAATCGGAAGTAATCTGGCTATGATTCTTAAAATGTTCGTTGGTTTGCATATAATTTGAACTACAGGTAATTTGAGACCGGCAATAATACTTGAAAAATCTGGAAAAATAAAGGACTTTTTGGCCTCCACAACAGTGGTCTTGACGGGTGTAGTCTGCATATCAAATTAAAGTACCAGTTTAGATTGTCCTCTTGACGGGTGTAGTATGCGTCAAATTAAAGTACCAGTTTGGATGGTCCGAGACCAATGGTGAATCCATTGTAACCTTGCCTGGTTTTCCTCGACAATTATGTCCATTGTAGCTATCAGGGTTACCGTCCTGGACGTTCACCCGAAATCCCACCATTGGATGAAATAACATTGCTCTGGTGGTCGATGAATTCGAACATTGGAGAAAATCCAAAGACCATGATAACCAAATTTTAACATGATAAAATAGCATTGTTCAGGGCACTTTTAGAGGCCACGTGAAGATTCTCTCCTCCTAAACCTTGGTAGCAACATCTACCATCTCAACTACTTGCCTGAGTCCACAAGTCACAAGTGCATCACAAGATCACTATATCACCAAATCACTAGTAGCTTTCATCTTATAGGGAAAGGAAAGAGAGAGTTCATCCATGCTACAACGAGCTCTTCAGAGATCCTGAAAGCCCTCCACAAGGAGAGAGATTTCATGTCTTTCGAAATAAATCCATAAGGGTCTCAACTTTTTCGCCATCTCTTTCTACTGCATTGTCTTCTGAACCAGTCATCATGGGTTGTGACGGACCATTGCCGATGGGATTTGCTGAATATTCAGATATCCGGAAGGAGACTTCATGTTGCGATCGGTGGAAAGTTTCATTAGTGGCATTCTCTAAATGGTCGGTTGACACCATATTTTCATCTAACCGGTTCAGTGAGCCACTGGAAGAGCATGAGATAGAGTACCAGATGCTACTGTAATTACTTCATCCCCCTCATCGATCGTTGAGCCGAGGGAACATATTGATCTAGTGGTAATGGAGTGCAAGGCGTCGCGTCTGGACTTCTCCTTTACCCTCTTACACCAAGTATGAGCGACTCTCGGACACTCTCAGCAATCAAGGCTTTCTTACAACGAGAACCCATCTGAAATCAACAAGGTCAAAATGAAAACATTTGAGTCTAAGGTTACTAGCACTTTAAACACTTATTCTACAACTTAATTAATGGATGCGGACTTTTTCTTCTCTCTCCTTTTGTAGTCATGTTAAATTTTTCTGTTTGTTTCAGTTTTGACGAGGAGTAATGCAATTTCAAGTAAATGTCCTCTACGAGATACAAACATCAACTTAGGAGACAGAAATGGGGTTCTCTGTTGCAATCATGCCTGTGTAATGATGATATTTAGAGGCACTGTGCTATAGCTACACCAGAACTGAACCAGAACCCTGCATGGATGAAGAAGATTGTCAGATGTCAATTACCATCTAGATCATTTTCACATTTTGCTAAAAATTATTGCTAAGCACTATTTGCTAATGACTCAGACAAAGAGACTCATTTACTCATTCATCACTAACAGGTTAACAATTGTCACCAAAATGCATTTTTAGCAAAGAAAGGGGAAGGAAAAACATATAAGTGGTGGAATCTGTTAACTAATTAGGTGTGTTTGACTTCCTCATGGAATTACTTCATACTACATTTGTCATCAACATCAACCGAGTATTTCCCAAAGGGGTCCGTTCCGTGAAATAGGCCATCGCAAGTCTAAATATTCCTGGGTGGGCGATAGTGAAGTAGTACAGTAATGAACTCCTAGCAATCAAGTCTATTATCTCTACTTCTCCTCCCTGTTGTTCATTGTACATTGTAACACCTAGAATACCTAAGTTCTGCATTATTATTAGCCATTTAAAAATGGTATACAAAATCAATGAGCACATAACAACTTACCTACGAATCTATGATCCTTATTATATACTTGCACAAGTTATAAAGAATACGCAGAGACTGAGCACTTTTCTCCTGAAGTAAAAGTGAGCACTTCCAGTAGCAACATACCCACAAATTAACCGGATAATGATCATTACATGGTTCTTCATGAAACATGATCGCTGCTTGAATCCCCACTATACATACAAAATAACGAAGCATCCTTTAAACACTGCTACAATACTACGTAAGATAGTTGCATAACAAAGGACTAAATGAGAGAGAGAGAGAGAGAGAGAGAGAGGGGGGTGGGGGGGTGGGGACAGTACAAGGATCTCCTCTTACCAAGGACCAGATAAAGGTTGCCATCTCGAAGGCATTCTGCACAGCAAAAAGCAATGAGGATCAAAATAACTACATATAGCTAATAGCTATCTACCTCATCAATGAGATTAACTGTGAATTTTGATATCATCACCTGAAATGATATGAATTGTATCAAGCGTAGTAATATTTCTGGTTTCCCAAACCAAAAAAGATCATCACGTGGCTTTACTTGAGTTGCAGTGGATGGACCCCTTGGCTCCACAATTTCAAGTGCCAATACGGAAACAACATGCTGGAGTTTTGTCCCCACCAACATGACAAGCTTTTACAAGTGAGTTACAAAAGCATCAGAATCATGAACCAGCAGGAGATCGATTTATTCCATTATATGGATAACAAGAACTAGGAACACTTACAATGGCAGGAATAAAAGAGAGCCAGAAATAAATATTAAGCCCTACGAATAAAGGAAACTTAACTCTTGAACTTCAAATACAACATTGCATTTGCATTTTGAGAAAAACTATTACCATGAATGTTTATGAAGATGCATAGTATGGCATAACCCCAGAGTGGCCAACTGCAAATTAGAAGCATGGTTCAGTTGCAACTTCCCTTTCATTGAGACGAATCTGGGTTATGAAAACCGCACAAGTAACTTTGATGAAGGCATCTAAACACTTCATTCGATTGACCAACCTTTGGAGTAGGAGATTGTTTACTGTCCAATGTCTGAAGTTAGAAAGCGTACCTAATGCCCACCATTCCATAAAATTCATCTTCCATGCTCCGGACGATGTAATTGTGAAAATTATAAGAAAGTGGCAGTTGATGATTCTGGAAATCATAAGACCAGCACAGCATGCATTAAATTCAGTGGAAAAAATATAGTAAAAGGTAAGACATTAAAGTACAAGATAAATGATCAAGCGCGACAATGGGAAAGCAGCAAAATAGTTTCCAAGCTGATGTCAAATTGCTACTATATGTTAACAGTAGACATTTTACTGTTGGGCGTGTCTGACATTGTTTATACAAAAGTTGCTGTTACACGTATCTGACTTTGTTGAATGCCATTAGACAAACGATTAATTTGCTTCTAGTCCAGATAAATGGGCTGAAAATCACAAAATTTCAGGCCCATGGACAAATGTATTTAAAACCCGTCCAAACTAAATATTTGCAAGAAGCTTCTTACATGGGGACTGAAAATCATTTCTAATTAAGCGCCATATGGCTACTTACACGTGCCAGATGCAGAAAAAGTGTGCCTGCAGATGTCTACTGGCATGGTTATCTAGAATGCCAAGCGCTTATTTTCCTTTAACTTCTATCTTAAGGGCAATCTTTCAATTGTTGGCATCAGGAGTAACACATATCGTGGTATACCATAGAAAGCATATGCCAAACCATGATACTGTAAGAAAATGGTACAGATTCGAACAGGGAAAAAAACACATGCAAGGCACACACACACAGAATCTGCTGGAAAGGTAACAAAGAAAAGGTCAAATACCCACGGTGATGAAACCCAATCTCAGTGCAAAGTAATCTGACTTCTGTATTGAACTCCTAAATTGTCGTAGGAAACAGAGCTGCACCAATAAACTTCAAATTCACTTAACCACCCTAAATATAGAAAATGGACCAGGTATTGAAAAACTAAAAAGTATTAGATGCCAGAAGGGTGAGGTGAAGGAGAGGGAACAACCAATAGGATGTGAAGCCATGTACACATTAAAATGAACGAAGAACTATAATGAGAAACACTTATATACTCCTGAGCTCGTTTATCTGTTCAAGCCAATACAGTAGTACCTTATCATCTAAGAAAGAACAGATCTACTAACTTAAGAATTTTTCTAAAAATATACAATCTATACATTTTAGATCAGGAAAAATCACCATCCAAATGAGAACCCGACTCCTACTCCATGGATGAGATGCATGATGTAATATAAAGGTCGATTGTCGCCTCATCACCTTGTTCTTCTTTGCTACAAAACAAAGTCAACATAAACAATAAGAAGCTGACACACCATGCGACATAGATGATAGATGCAGGTACAACGTGTCATCTAAATCAGCGGCCTTTCAGTAAATTCAGAAGCTCTGTCATGCACCTTTTTTACATAATTTCCAACTTCCTAAGACTGCCATCATAGTCACATAAGGTGGCCAGGTCAAAATTCTCTCTTTTAAACTTAACCATTATAATGCTTTTGAGTTGGTCACTGTACTTTTTTTGTCTCCAAATTTCTTAACAAGTATTCAGAACTGGTGACCACAATGCTGGCTGGCCCATGTAACTGTGAAACGGTCTCTCTCTCTCGGCACCCCCAGCTGAAGGTCAGAGCTAAAAGTAGATATCCGTGAATAGGATGGGGTTCTCAGACGTGCCCACTGGAAAACCCAGAAACTTGGTAGCTGAGACGTGAGCCATCTGGAAGGGTTCAGAATTAACATAAAGGGAACAGAAGAAAGGAGCAGACTGTGTAGCTAAGGCAAGTGTAACAACTGCCATGAGCTGCTGGGTCGCGTGACATGGACAATGGTAGCTTTTTAGTCCTTTCGGATCTTCGACAGCCTTCAAACTCAAAAAGGAAACAGCTTTTCAGAATTCTTTTTGGCTCCTTTAAGTTGCGAGTTTGGTTTCTCATATAGCCATCACTGAATAGGCACATCTGATGACTTTGGCTGTTCTTTGATGATACTTGCAGTCCTTGTTTCCATTGTTTTATCGGCCAAACATATTAGTGGTGAACTCTGGAAAGAACGTATAGAACTCTATAAACTTAAGCAGAGAGGGCCGTGCCTCGATAATACTTTCAGTAACAAGAAGGCGACATGTTTGGTCTTAGACATAGGCTGAACTACACGAGGCCTGGAGAATGGTAAGGTAACTAAAGGTCACCCATACGTCAAATAGGTAGGCTAAGCGCTCTGCCTTACGAAGTGAAAAGATTCTGAAGTTATAGTACTATTTGCAGAAATGGAAAGAACCCAGGAATCACAAGTAGAGAAAGGGGAGTCTGAATAAGAATCCAGAAGCTAAGACAGGAGGCTTAAGTAGAAACCCATGTACTAATACACTCCTTTGTTTCAACTCCGTCCATAAATATTTTGCCTCTGACATATTATGCACCTTGTAAATTCCCATCAGACAATATGCTTGCTTGGGTTTCCCATTTCCCCCAGCTGTAAACCTGCAAAGACAGTGGCAACCATTGTACGTCGCAATTTCTGTGTATAATGACCCAATACAGAAAATGTACCTTGCTCATAGCCAAACCAACTGCAATACAACTATACAAAACATGTGTCATGCCAAGAACAAACAAAAACCGGTGGAGCTGTTCAAGACCTTGATAAGAAACAAAGGGTTCACGCCCCTGCAAACATAAATGCATTTAGAAACTAGATTATGCCAAAACCTGAACAAAATGCCCCCTCAAGGTGAACTATTACCTCACCGCATTGATGAGAGGAAGGATTGCTGATCCCTTTAGGAGGTATGTCAGTCTCATTTAAGGAGAACAATTTCGTGATAGAAAATGCGTCAACCATGCCGTAATCTTCCTCCGAGCAAATGAAGAACTTAGTGCTGAAAAGGGAGGAATCCACACAAATCTGTGAAATCACCCTTGCCCATTGCCCCAGCAACAATGATATAAGTCCGAGCAACATCAGCTCGGTGCCATAGATATCAATTTCGTGTGAAATAACCAAGTCACGATATAACAGTTTTTCAGGCATGACTGGCAGAGCATCAGCTCTTGACAAGCAGCTACGAGATGGAAGAACGAACAAACAAACAGGCATGCAAAGCAAATCATATAGACCCACGTTACAAAGCATTAGCCCTTGAACAACATCTCGAACATGCAAAGCACATCAAAACCAAGTGCCTTGTCACTATGAGTTGACTCCTTAAATTATTCACTTCAATGTTCAAAAAATCGGCAGTAGCCAATTCTGGTCAAATAAAGCTACACCACAACCAATTGGCAATGATAGTAATAGCAGCAGCTGCAGATTCTGGGAGCTGGCACCAGTCACTATGTATTCTAATATTGAAATATGGGAGGGAGTGGCAGCAAATTAAACAGTACCAGTTGAAACCCAGAACTCCGGTTAGGCATTGTTCTCAGAATGTCCAATTCTAGCCCTACCTTGGATCCCAGGACAAATAAAGGGAAGTAAGTGTTGGTAATCATCGCAGAATATATACCATGAACAGGTGTAATCAATCATGCAAAGGCCCGTCTGTCCATGCGCACTTCGTGTTACTAGAACAATGTAACGCATAGCCACTTATGTTCCACAACCTTTTCATGTCTCAAGCAATGTAGAACTCCACATTACGACCCCTTGAACTCCTTGATTTTTCCAACCTTAGATATACTAGATTTCCTTTACCACTTAATGAAATTAAGTGGTTCTTTTTGGACATTATACCTTTTAATGTAAACTTTAGGAATTCTATGTCCAACATTAGAAAATTTCCAACAGTAACCACACACTTCAATCGGTTTTTTTTTAAGGTAATAGACTACAACCCAATATATGATTCACGAGTCAACATATCCTCAATTTCCACTCCAAACACAAGCGAAATAGTCTATATGAAATTTTGCGCAAGACTCCGAATATAAACCCAACATAACTATAAATCTAAAGAACCTCACTGACCTTCCTTAATCTTTTCCAGAGAGGCAAACAGGGCTTTCCTCCTAGTCTTCTTCAACCACTGCACAACCAAACAACAAGAGAATCCAAGAAATCAGCAACCAAATCTTAAAAACACAGACAAAATAAACCAACTAATCACCCATTGAGTCACCAACTCGCCTTCCCGAACCGGTATATGGACCGTTGAACCAAGAGACACACGAAGACCATGACCGTAGTGACTGTTGCAACCGACCATGTTGGTGTCTCAGACAAAGACCTCCCTACCCTTATCAACCCCTCCATTGTACCTTCTTTCCCCACACTTTTCCGAGGAAGTTTTAAAGACTTCCTTGAGAAAGTGAAGAGACTGTAGTACTGGAAGATCCAGTAAAAGGGTGACTGGAACACCGCAAATGGTGGGCATTATTACTTTCTTGAATTTGGTTTGTATATGATTTTAAGAGATCGAACGCGGAATCTTGAACTCTCTCTCTCTCCGGCAGAGACAGCTAATGTGGATAGTTCATGTGTCTGCTGGTATTGTGAATATTCTAAAGGGAAAGCCCAGCTCCGGATGCATTGGAACTGCTGCCATCTATCTTTCTTTGTTTCCCCACGTCCAACCTCCCCACATGAAATGATGGAAAGCTGCATCCCTCCCTGCTTCTCTTTTCTACCTTTCGGAACATAAAAGGAATTCTTTTTTGCTTTTTTTTTTTGGGGGTAAGAGAAAAATAACAATAGTACTAATTAATTTCGAACAAGACACGCTGAAGAACAAAATTTGACGGGTTTTTAGTGTCGCTAATAATCTAACTATTGTGATAATAATTTGTAGCTAAATGATCTGCAACCATGTTTGTAGCAAAAAATCTGCATAGCTCTCAATGGACTTAAATACAGGAGCGATAAATGTTTAAGCTATCTTACGTATCGACTCAGTTAGTCAAAAAGTTTCTTACTTCACCCAACTTCAAGCTTTATTTTACATCCTTGGTTGAGAATCAAGAAAGATAAGTATACTACAATGAAATAGATAAAAGTACATGACCATGTTTATAGGGTTGTTCATGAACGGCCACGTATTTTTCGAGCTCGGCTCGCTTACCAAATGAGCTACAATTCTTAAATAAGGTTGGGTTTGTCTAGTAAGTGAATGAATTTTAAGTGAACTCTCGGTATTTCTATTTATGAACGGTACGATTTCTTAGATTACGGATACAAAATATTGTTGAAGTAAAAGAAGAACAACAGAAGGTTGTGTGTTAAGTTGTTGGATTGTTAGTGCAAGTCGTCGATGCGTGTGCAAAAATTAAGTTAACAATATAAATTTTGTAAAAAAAATTAAGCATCGCATATAAGTATTTATTATTGTTAGTATAAAATTTACACTATGAAATTCAAAGAATACTTTCACAATCTTAACTTTAATCTTACATGATCTCTTTTATAATATCTCACATTCAGTGAGCTATTTTAGCTGAATCCACCGCTCAAATAATGACATATAAGTGTAGAAACTAAAATGTGAAAAGATACGATTACAGTTATCAAAAGGTTGTCAGAAGCATTGAAGTTCAGATGTGAAGCTTAAATATGAAGAGATGCAATTATAATTACCAGAATATTCATGGATCATGCAACAGTATATCTTTTTCTCGTTTGCGTTAAACCCTATTGGCGTATCACTGCGTATATATTAATCCATCGTCTAGAAAATCTCCACATGTACTTGAATTCCCATAAAAAAATTTAGCAAAACCCTTTAAGCGTCCCCTTCGGCATTCGCCTCTGTGTCATTAATGTCGTCTAGTAACAGGGCTCTCACGGGACATTTACATTCCACCCCCTTTAAATTTTCTCTACCCTTTTCACTCCAACCCTAAAAACCCCATTCTCCTCTTTCATTCATCTTGAAGTTTTCTTTTAAAAAAATTATCAAAACCCTTTTAGTGTCCCCGTTGGCGTTCACCTTTGTGTCATTAATGTCGTCTAATGCAATTCTGCCATTTTCATTTTCATCACTTTAAATTTTCTTTTCTTTTCACTCCAACCCCAAAAACCTCCTTCTCCTCTTTCTTTCATCTTGAAGTTTTGTTTTAGATTGATTCTAAAAAAATGATTTCAACTTAAATTTTAATCAGTTTTTAAAATTATATTGGACAATCAGCTTAAAGTTACAAGAAGTTATTGAACAAAAAAAATTCAAATATGTTCCACTATAACAAAATGACCACGGAGGATATTAATACAACTTTCTAATATGCATTTAGAAAGGTAATATTAATACAACTTTCATTTGTAAATAACTATATTATACAAAAAAAATTATCAAAAGGTTATTTCATCGACCTACAAAAGTTATCTATTTCTTAATTTAAATTAAAAGTACCAACAATCTCACATTAGTGATTATATTACAATAACTTTTATAACTTATTCAGTCGGTGCGAGGTGTCCTTTCGTGAGAAATATGAAGATAGTATGATAAATTAGAAGGTCATGATTTATGAGAAAAATAATTATTTCATGATCCTCACTTTTTAGTATTATGAATTTAATCAGTTATTATCTTTTTGAGGTAGATCAAATATCTCTTTTTTTTTGGCAAAATTAACTTATATTAAATTAAATTTGGCTATCCCAAAATCAAATCCCAAATACCCACGTAATGTAACAATGTAATTTTGGTGTTATTTCATGGTCAGAATGGATTTGACAGTGGTATACTC